>PVKP010006071.1:10000-85511 GCA_004027715.1 Plecturocebus donacophilus | reverse complement strand
CCGGTCTCCAAGACACGTGATTTACCTGACCTTATCGCTGACCACCTGACCTCATCCCACCTGCCATGTCCCCTGCTTTGTACTCAATAAAAGTCAGAGCGTCCAGACACGCAGGGCCACTGCCGGACTCCACGCTTGGTGGGCAGTGGACCCCTGGGCCCAAACTCTGTTTTCTCTTTCTTGGTATCTTGTGTCTTTTATTTCTACAGTTTCTCATCACCACACCAGCAGAGAGGGACTTACAGGACCCTGTAGGGCTGGACCCTACACATCTGGCAGAGATGAATGTTTTCCTCACATCCACAGTTCTGAGTTCCTGTGCATTCAGTCAAGAGAACATGTGCCCCCCATAAAAGGTACTGAACGTCTCGTCTTGGTGCCACACCTGCAGCTTTATAACTGGGTAACTCCACCTCCCTGTGCCTCAGTTTCCCCACCTGAGAGTGGAGATAATACTGATACCTGCCCCTCTGGGTTGTGCTGAGGTTTAAGTGTAATACTCCTGGGACCTAGGACATAGCAAGCACTCAAGAAAATTCATGTTCAAAAATATTATTACTATTCCTTTAAAAATTTTGTTTGTTCTCTTTTAAATATCCCTTATCTCTGTCGCCAGCAGGAGGTGTGCCCTGGGAGGAGGCACTCCTCTTTCTGCTGAGGCTCCATAGCTCTAGTTAACGCAAACGCCACGCCCCACCAACAGGCATGAAGTGCTTTTGCATTTTGTGGCTGGCTGCCTGGAGTGCTGCTCCCCCACCTTGCGGCAGCTCTGTTTTCACTGATGTCGGCCTCTCGAGGGTCCCTGGGACCCACTGCACACAGAGGCCGTGTCTCCCAGTTCCTGCCCTCATGAAAAGGAGGGAATGCAAACATCTCCACCTACCATGTGCTTTTCCTGCCTCAGTGCCATGTCCAAATGCAGCAGGTCTTTTAAGTGAAGGCTGTAGATACACAGGTCAGTGTCTACACTGTAAAATAAAATGAGAATTGGAAAAGACTTTCAGCATATTGGAAATGAAGAGTATGGATATTGGCGCGCTCCTAATCAATATAAGCCACAGCACACCTTGCCTCAGACTCCCATTCCACAGCATGCTGAGGTCCTTACACTCGCTCCAGGCTTATAAGAAGGGATCAAATGAGCTGTTTGAAACCCACTAATGGCCAGAAGAGAACAGTTGGTGTCAGAGACAGAGCTGCCTGGGACTTACAAGAGAAAACCAGTGGAGAGAGGGAAGGGAAAGAAATAAAAATGCTGTTTCCTTCTTTATTTTCTCTAAAAAATTATTTACTTTTTAGAAACAGGGTTTTTCTCTGTCTCCCAGGCTGGAGTATAGTGGCACGATCACAGCTCACTGCAGCCTCCACCTCCCGGGCTCAAGCGATCCTCCCACCTCAGCCTTCTGAGTAGCTGGGACTACCAGACATGAGCCAGCATACCCCATTGAGTTTTGTATTTTATTTTAGAGATGGGGTCTCACTATGTTGCCTAGGCTGGTCTTGAACTCCTGAGCTTAAGCAGTCTACCCACCTTGGATACGACATGTTGGGATTACAGGCTTGAGCCAATGCCCAAGCATTTTCGTATCTATCATCACACATATCATCTTTCCTCCATGCCTTAGCGGACACGTTCTCATGCCCATTTTACAGATGCAGAAACTGACTCAGAGAAGAGAGGATCAGAGAAATCAAGTGACCATCATAGGGTCAACAGGGGCAGATACATGGCAGACATAGAAGTCTTTGAGGTTTTTTCCCTCATAGGCAAACACATTTTACATGATGACACTCCCACCCAAACTGTTTCAAATCCTCTAAGTACAAATGCTGAATGAAAGCTGTCCTAAGCCAGGGCTGGCTAATCCAAGAAGGCTCCTCTTCAGTGAAGTCCCTTCTGCCTGGGTCACATTCAGGCTCAAGGAGCTAAGCCCAGTCTTTTTGCCAGCCCTGAGCAGAGGCTGTGTGCTGGATCATCCTACCCCTTGGATTCGTAATTTCAGAGCAGAGAGAGGCCTGAGGCCTGGTGTGTGAACCTGCCAGACTGAGTTTCTCGAGCCCCTAGGTGCTGAGCCCTGCTCTGGGCTGGGTCAAACCTGGCTCTCACTCACCACTGTGTGACCAGCAAGTCACATAGCCTCTCTGGGTTTCCCTTTGTTCTTTGTGAACAGGGGGAAGTGATAGTCCCAACCTCATAGGTATGTTAAGGGGAATTGATTCATTCATTAATTAATACTTACTGATTGCTGAACCTGTCCCAGGCTCCCTCCCATTGGGCAAAATCATGAGATTGTTAATCCCCGTAAAGTGCTCAGCACTCTGTCCAGTATTCAGAAGTACCCACTTAATCAACTTCACCAGCGGCTGGGATGGCATGCATGGGGCATACCAGTGATTAAATGAGGCCACCTTGTTGTCTTTCCCCAGAGCTCAGGTCTGACTCTATAATCCCAGTGTTGGTCAACACAGCACACAAGTGACAAATTCATCTGGGGCTCTGACTGTGACGCTGGGTGGTTGTGTGTCCCTGGCAGAGTCCCTGAACCTCTCTGGGCCTCTGATTCCTCCTCTGACAATGATGTGACTCTCCTGGCCCACGCCAAGAGGACCAGAAGCCTCATCCTCCATTGCCATTCTCCTTACCTCTCACTGGCCAGCACCTCAGGGAAGGCGTTCACCCGGAGGAAGGTGCGGCTGAGAAACCTGTCATCGCTGGTGGCCGAGTGGACGCTGGATGAGGAGCTGTAGTCATCCTTCTCGGCCTGGCTCAGGCTCCCCAGGCTGCTGGAAGGGGAGGCCTCTGCCGGTTGGTGTGGCAAGACAGCCTGCTTTAGGTTTTCGTGCAGAGACGGGTTGGAGGAGCCATCGGCCAGAGGCTGGGGTGGCAGAAGGAAAGTCACACTCAGTCCACGTGATGCCTCTGGGATTTGATCCAGTATTATTAATTCTACCAGACGCACTCTAGACGCTCACAGGAAGGCCTGGCTGGAGGAGACTGGCCAGGGTGCCAGCAGACACCACAGAGCTTCTGTCCCGGCTTCTGTCACATTCACATCCCAGAGGCCCAAATCACAGTTCACTTGTCCTCATGAGGCCAGCCCCTCTGCACCAGGCTCCTTCCCCTAAGCTGCCAGCCTGGATCTGTGCCCCGGACACCCAGCTGCACCCTCCTCACAGCTGGCAACTCTCACCTGTTCCATAGCCACCGCTTGCCCTGACCCAGTTCACTCACTGCAGTCTGACCCCTGCCTACTCCCTCCGCAAATCCTGCTGGCCACCTGCCCTTCACCTGCACAGAGCAGGCGCCACCCTCCCACCCCCTGCCCATCGACAGGCTCCATGCTCCTCACCGAGAAGCTGGAGCACCATGCACACCAGGCCCACAGGAGGTCATAGCCTGGGGCCTGGCACGGCTAGAGGGCCCAGCTAACGTCAGCCTCCACCTCTGCCTGCCCAAGCCGCACTGAGGTGGCTCTGTCTCAGACACTCCTGGTCGCTTCATCATTTTGGGCCTTTCCCGACTTTGGTCCCCCTCTCTGAATCACCCCCCAGTTTGTTGTTTGCTGCGGGGAAGTGTCCCTCCCTCCAGGCATGGATCCCAGATCCCATAATGGCTCCACAGTCCCTGGCATTGGCCTCTTGCCTATTTCATCACGTGCTGTCCTGCAATCTCGGTGTATTCCGATCCACCCAGGCAGGGAGGGCCTTCAGGGTGGGGCTGATGCCCTCCTGACCTTGGCATGATCCCCAGGGCCCACACAGGGCCTACCCAGAGAATGGGGAAGTGCCCTTCATCCACCCACCCATCCCACTCATCCACGATGTGAAGGACGTGGTTCCCAATGTGGGCTCTGGGGAACAGTTCCATAAGCCAGTTACTCCTCACCACAAAGGTTCCATGGAAAAATCAGCTGGGGAAAGCCTGTGTTAAACAAGGTGAAATGGTTCTTTGGAGCAGGAATTCTCAGAACCTTCAGTATGCTTTGGCTATCTTCAAAAGCAAGTAATAATTTAGAAACACTAACATGTTCTGAGTGTGTAGAGGTTGTGCACTGTCTAAGCCCTCATTACGTTATCCTATGTAGCACCCGAAACAACAGCACGAGGCAGGAGCACCAGCACCCCCATTTCACAGATAAGGAGACTGAGGCACGGAGAAGTCAGGAAATGCCACACAGCATGGCTGAGATGGGGTTAGGATTGAGTTGTTGTGACTCCAGTGCTTGTCATCCTGATCATCAAGAAAGCAAGCCACATTTTCCCAAACTTATTTCAGTAGGGAACATTTTTGCACAAAGCATCTCCCAGGCTGAGGGCTCCTGGAAGGTGTAACTGTAGCCAGGTGTTGGGGTTTGATTCTGGTTCTGCCACTTCTTGTCATGTGACCTCAGATCACTAGCCTCTCTGGGCCTCAGCTGCCTTACGTGTCAAGTGGAGACAATATTATTTACCTGATAGACATAACACCAAGTTGAACTGCCTAATGCATGACAAATACTTAGCACAACACTGGCCCTGTGCACCTAAGCATTCAGTAAGTGCCAACTGCTGGCATTAGTCCAGGGCTCTGTGAATGAGGATTAGCACTGGGAACTGAGTCAGTATCTGTGATTGTATTAGCACTAAAAAGGCAGAGAGGGAGCGGTCCTACTATGCTGTCACCTCATGTTCCCAGGAGTACAAGGAGCCATGGAACTTCCTTACCGTGGTTACCATGGGCATGTCTTATTCCTGATAACACTGTCATAAGACAGAGTAACCCTGAGTTTTGCTCCATTACAAAGCCTCAAAACTACCCCTATTAAAATGAGTTGCCATAAAACCCTCAAACAGGACCAAACATCACACAGTTAATCTCCCCACCCACTTTCTTCCCAATCACTGGCACATGATGGAAGTAACTGCATTTCTATGATGGAGCTCAGGACACTCACCCGGAACTTCTGATTGATGGGGTAGATGACTTTTGCCTTCAGGGCGAATGCTGTGATATTGCTGTTGGAAGATGGCTCACATTCCTGGGAGGAAAAGACACAAATGGCATGGGAAACTCTCTGTAAAATGAAGGATAAGTTTTCAAGTTTTTCCAAAATGCCACATCCCATTTGTAATATCAGCCTCAGAAAGGGACCATGATAGGCACATTTAGATTCATATAAGCTGTTTCTTGCCAGAAGGAAAATGGGTGGGTGGGTGGACAAACCGATGGATGGATAGATGGATGGGTGGGTGAATGAATGGATGGGTGGGCAGATGGATAGATGGATGGATGGATGGATGGGTAGACAAGATAGATAGATGAGTGGATGAGTGAATAGGTAGACAGATGGATAGATGGGTATGATGGATGGATGGGTAGACAGATGGATGGGTGGATGGATGGCTTGGTAGACAGATAGATAGATGAGTGGATGGATGGATAGGTAGACAGATGGATAGATGTGTAGATGGATAGATGGGTGGACAGATGGATAGATGAGTGGATGTGTGGATGGATGGGTAGATGGATACATGGGTGGGTGAATGCATGGGTAGACAAGATAGATAGATGAGTGGATGGATGAACAGGTAGACAGATGGATAGATGGGTTTGATGAATGGATGGGTAGACAGATAGATGGATGGGTGGATGGATGGATGGATGGGTAGACAGATAGATGAGTAGATGGATAGGTAGACAGATGGATAGATGGGTGGATGGATGGATGGGTGGGCAGATGGATAGATGGGTGGATGGATGAATGGGTAGACAGATGGATAGCTGGCTGGCTGGCTGGATGGATGGATGACTAGGTAGACAGATGGATAGATGAGTGGGTGGATGGATGGGTGGGCAGATGGATAGATGGACGAATGATGGATGGATGGATGGACAGATGGATAGATGGATGGATGGATGGATAGATAGATGGGCAGATAGATAGATGGGTGAATGAATGGATGGCTGGGCAGAGGGATAGATGGATAGATGAATAGGTAGGCAGATGGATAGATGAGTGGGTGGATGGATAGGTAGACAGACAGATAGATGGATGGATAGATGAATAGGTAGACAGACGAATAGATGGGTGGGTGGATGGATGGGTAGACAGATGGATAGATGGATGGATGGATGGATGAATAAGTAGACAGATGGACAGGTAGATGGATAGGTAGACAGACAGATAGATGGATGGATGGCTGAATAGGTAGACAAATGGATAGATGGGTAGGTGGATGGATGGGTAGACAGACGGATAGATGGATGGATAGATGAATAGGTAGACAGATGGATAGATGGTTGGGTGGATGGATGGGTAGACAGATGGATAGATGGATGGATGGATGGACGGATGGATGGATGGATGGATGAATAGGTAGACAGATAGACAGATGGGTGGGTAGATGGATAGGTAGACAGACAGATAGATGGATGGATGGCTGAATAGGTAGACAAATGGATAGATGGGTGGATGGATGGGTAGATAGATGGACAGATGATCAGGTAGACAGATGGATAGATGGGTGGGTGGATGGATGGGTAGACAGATAAGTAGATGAATGAATAGGTAGACAGATAGACGGATGGATGGAGGGATGGATGGATGGATGGATAGACAGATGGATAGATGGGCGGGTAGATGGATGGGTAGACAAATAGATGGGTAGGTGTGTTGATGGACAGCCAGATGGATGGGTGAATGAAAAGGTGGAGAGATGGATGAGTAGATGAAAAAATAGATGGGCATATGGACAGATGGATGAACAAACAGAGGCTATCAAAAGAGAATGGCACAATGTTAATTTAATTAAAATGCTTCAGCTTTGGAAAAAATAAGGATTTGAATAATTTGAGAATAATTGACAAGAGAGTCTCCTAAAGAATTAGGAAAAGCAAACACACAAAATAATTTTAGCATTGTCACAGGTATAAGCACATGCAGTAATAGTCACATAAGATTTTGGATTAGACCCTTAAACAAAAGTAAGTGGTTGGGCAAGTCTTCTAAATTCTCTGAATCTTAGTCTTCCCAGATAGTAAATTAGCAGAGGATCTGCCCTCAAGGACCACATACAAAAAGCACCCTGCTGAGTCGCTAGAACAGAGAAGAAACAAATCAGTGGGCTGTTATGTGTAGTGGTATAACACACCACTGTCAAATCCTACTCTGGAATCACCTCCCCTGACTCATTAATAAAAAGTTGGATGGGATGAGTGCAGTGGCTCATGCCTGTAATTCCAGCACTTTGGGAGGCCGAGGTGGGTGGATCATGAGGTCGGTGGATCACGAGGTCAAGAGATCGAGGTCATCCTGGCCAACATGGTGAAATTCCATCTCTACTAAAAATACAAAAATGAGTGGGGTGTGGTGGCACATGCCTGTAGTCCCAGCTACTTGGGAGGCTGAGGCAGGAGAACCACTTAAGCCTGGGAGGCAGAGGTTGCAGTGAGCCGAGATCCCCCAACTGCACTCCAGTCCAGGTGACAGAGCAACACTCTGTCTCAAAAAATAAAAAATAAAGAAGCTGGATGGACTTATCCATGGCCTTCCCCATATCCCCACATCCTCTCCATCTCTCTCCTGTTGAGTCATCCCCACCCCACTACTGCACTTTGCAAAGTCAGTGCTGAATCAATGCTTTGGAAACAACCAGATAGTGAATGAAGATAAGCAGACAGGCAAGCTCAGAGCCTGGCACTGCAGACCATGAAAAATCTCTCCTGAGCAATTCAGAGCACATTGATGGAAGAAAACTGCATGTGCATCTATTCCAGTGCTTCTCAATCATGTCTTGAAGAGCAAGCTCCATCACCATGACCAATTTCCAATCACAAGGTTCACCTTGGAATAAGACACCCTATTGTGGGCAACACGGAAGGATGATCACTTGCTCCTAATTTTGGGTGTTGACACAGCCCCCACTGAGCCAGCACTGTGGTCTAGGGAAGAGGGGAGGGAGAGGATAAGGAAGAATAGCCAGTGCATGCCGGGCTTCATACCTAGGTGATGGGTTGATCTGTGCAGCAAACCACCACGGCACACGTTTACCTATGTAACAAACCGGCACATCCTGTACATGTACCCCACAGCTTAAAATAATGTCTCCAAGGACAGCTGCACCTTGATGCCCTGTGAGCAACACGGGAGGAAAGCTGCACACCAGGGTCTCTGGTTCTTGTTATTTCTCTACCTTACAACTCACAGAAGACTCGGGTGACAAGAATGGGGGAAGACCTTTCCTTACACCTTATACAAAATTAACTCAAGATGGATTAAAGACTTAAATGTAAAACCCAAAACTATAAAACCCCAGAAGAAAATCTGGGCAATACCATTCAGGACACAGGCACAGGCAAAGATTTCACGACAAAAATGCTAAAAGCAATTGCAACAACAGCAAAAATTGACAAATGAGGTCTGATTAAAGAGCTTCTGCACAGCAAAAGAAACTATCATCAGAGTGAACAGACAACCTGAAGAAGGAGAGTACATTTTTTCAATCTATCTGTCTGACCGGGGTCTAATATCCAGAGTCTACAAGGAACTTAAACAAATTTACAAGTTAAAACAACCCCATTAAAAAGTGGACAAAGGACATGAACAGACACTTCTCAAAAGAAGACATTCAGGCAGCCAAAAAACATGTGAAAAAAAGCTCAACATTACCAATGATTAGAGAAAAGCAAATCAAAACCACAATGAGATACCATCTCATGCCAGTCAGAATGGTGATTATTAAAAAGTCAAGAAACAACAGATGCTGGTGAGGCTGTGGAGAAAAAGAAAAACTTTTACTGTTGGTGGGATTGCAAATGAGTTCAACCATTGTGGAAGATAGTGTAGTGATTTCTCAAAGACCTAGAAGCAGAAATGCCATTTGACCCAGCAATCTCATTACTGGATATGCATGTGTATGTACATTGCAACACTATTCACAATAGCAAAGACATGGAATCAACCCAAACACCCATCCATGATAGACAGGATAAAGAAAATGTGGTACATAAACCCCACGGAATACTATGCAGCCATAAAAAGAAACAAGATCATGTCCTTTTCAGGAGCATAGATGGAGCTAGAAGCCATTATCCTCAGCAAACTGACACAGGAACGGAAAATCAAACACTGCATGTTCTCACTCATAAGTAGGAGCTGACCGATGAAAACACATGGACACATTGGGCGGGGGGAACAACACGTACTGGGGCCTGTGGTGGGGGCAGGGGGAGGGAAAGGATCAGGAAGAAGAGCTAGTGCATGCTGGGCTCAATACCTAGGTGATGGGTTGATCTGTCCAGCAAACCACCACACGTTCACCTATGTAACAAACCTGCACATCCTGCACATGTATCCCACAATTTAAAATAAAAGTTGAAGAAAAATAAAAGGATCTCAAGAAAAAAAAAAAGAACAGGGGAAGACCACCAACATATGCTACCTCCCTAAGCTTCCAAGGACCCTCCCACAGAGGTCACTGTCTCCACTTCCAGACAGAGAAGATGAGTCGCAGAGAGGTAAAGCCATGTGCCTAAGGCCAGACAGCCAATCATCACTAGAGCCGGGATCTGAACTCAGCTTTGCCGGCTACAGGTCCACTTCAGCCGACGCCATGCTGGCTCTGTCAACATGATGCAAGTAAGAGCAAGACTAAATGCCATGGAGTTAAAGGGAAGTGGGGGTTCGGAGAGAAGGCCCCCGGGGTTGGCTTCACTGTGTTCAGGAACCTACATTAGATACTCAGGTACCGTGCTTCTGACATCCCAAGTCCCCACATCCAACTGACCGTGAATCCCATCAATTTAACCTCCCAAATCTCTGGAATCCATGGCCCTGGCCCAGGTCTCCAACATATTTACCCTGAACAGCTGCAATCGCTTCCTAAGCAGCTCCTCATCCATGTACTGAGAGGGTGTACCATGTCCAGCCACCTATGCATGCTTGCCCATTTAATTACCACACATCAGTCAGCTTGGGGAGGTGGGGACTATTATAATCATGCCCACCTAATGGTGGGGCAAACTGAGGCTCAGAGGTTAACATCTTCCAATTCATTCTCCACATAGAAATCAAATTATCTTTTAAACATAAATTTTCATCCATGTGCCTCTTAAAACCCTTCCTGGCCTTTCTCTGACCTGAGGGTACAGAGCCTGGTTTGCTCTCAACCCCCTGCATTCTGACCCACTTTCCACTTGGAAGTTTTGTCAGTGAACAAGGAATGGCTCACACCTACAGTCCCAGCATTTTGGGAGGCTAGGGTGGGCGGATCACAAGGTCAGGAGTTCGAGACCAGCCTGGCCAACGTAGTGACACTCCATCTCTACTAAAAAAAAATACAAAAATTAGCCAGGCATGGTGGCATGCACCTATAATTTCAGCTACTTGGGAGGCTGAGGTAGGAGAATTGCTTGAACTCAGGAGGTGGAGGTTGCCGTGAGCTGAGATCAGAAACATAAAAAAAAAGAAGGAAAGGATGTTGGTACAGGGCCCACCTGAGACCTGCGAGGACAGAACCTGGGGATGGAGGAGCTGGGGAATGGGCATCAGGAACACATCCCGGCTGGCGGGAAGCCTCCACCTGATCCATCTACCTGCAGACTGCAACCCCTGCAGGGCCAGCCCAAGGACGGTCATGGTCTTTGCCAGGGCATGAAGGACCAGGAGCATGTGACACCTGAAACCAGGGAAGTAGCAGGCTCTGCTCCCTGAACAGGAGCCACTGCCTTTAGTTTTTTAAAGCACTCCTCATTAAGGTCAGGTGTCTTCCAAATTCGGAGTCTCCCCAGCTGAAGCAATACCATTATTTAGAAAATTGTTTGTAGTGAAATATACAAGGTAAAACTTCTTCAGCTGAAGCAATGCAATTATTCAGAAAATTGGTTAAAGTATAATTGCAGGAAAGGAAAAGCCATTTCTGTCGCCAACATAAAGGGGTTCTTTTCAGAGAATGCATAAATGCATCCTTAAAGGCTCTACCCATTCTCCCTTCCTCCAAAGCAAAGGAATGGGATGGAGAGATAGACTGTGGAGCAGCATGCCTCAGAGCCTTCTGGAATTTTCTGTTTTCATCTGAGATGAATTGTTCATTAAATAGAGGTCATCCAAGGCATGACGGGAACCACCAAGCCCTGGTTTTCTGGGCACTAGAGGACAAGAAAGTTGTAGCTCAACCCACTGGGCCAAAGCAGTCCTGGCCACATACTTTGACAAGCTCAGTCTGCAGAAAGCCAAGAGCATTCTGACAAGCCAGTCACTGGAACAAGTAGCTATTTCACTTAACCCTTGGCAATTATTAGCTTGATAATGGGCATCTGCTAGGTGCAGCTGAATACTGAACAGCTAAGATATTACTAGGCAGAAAAAAATAAGTTTACAATGGGGTAGAAAGACCTAGGACTCCCTGCAAACACTGATTGAGCACCTTTTCTGTGGCAGGAACATTCACACGCATTAACTCAGCCCTGGGTGACTCCAGGGTCGGGGGGTGGGGGAGCACCATCACTGCTGTCATTTTAAGTAAGAAACTTGAGGCTCAAACAGGTTACACTTCCCGCCCAACATCACACAGCAAACATGTGGCAGAGCTGGAACTGGGTTCCAGGATTCTAGGTCCCAAAACCAGCTTGTTTCCATCACATTCAAGGATGCCCTATATGTGAACAGTGTTGTTTGTTTAACAGCTTTATTGAGATTTAATTCACACACCCTGCAGTTCACTCACAAAATTATAAAATTTCATAGTTTTCAGTATCCTCAGATATGCATAGCCATCACTATAGTCAACCTGACTGATTGATTGACTGATTTTTTTGAGGCAGAGTCTCACTCTGCCACCGAGGCTGGAGTGCAGTGGCACAATCTCAGTTCACCGCGACCTCCACCTTTTGGGTTCAAGCAATTCTCCTGTCTCAGCCTCCCAAGTAGCTGGGAATACAGACATGCCCCACCACGCCTGGCTGATTTTTGTATTTTTAGTAGAGACGAAATTTCACCATGTTGGCCAGGCTGGTCTTGAACTCCTGACCTTAAGTGATCTGCCCACCTCAGCCTCCCAAAGTGCCAGGACCAAAGCCATGAGCCACCGTGCCCAGCCTGTTGTCAACTGTAGAACATTTTCATGGCATCAAAGAGAAACCGTGTCCTCTTTTCATTGTCACCCCGTTCCTCCCCTTCCTCTGCTCCAGTCCCTGGAAACCACTAATCTGCTTTCTGTCTGTATAAATCTTCCTGTTCTAGACATTTCACAGGAATGGGATTGTAACCAGGTTTTTTCTTGAGCGCCGGTGAGACACAGCTTCCCTGAGAGAATGCTGTGGGTTTTTGGCCTCCAGCCTTTTAAAGAATAAGCGGTGGGGCCAGTGCAGGTGCACCGTATGCTCGTAAAAGGAAATACTGGACCCAAGAAGTGTTGCAGAAAGGCGATTTTATTTAGGTAGAGAAAAGAAAAGAAGAGAAAGACTTCTACGAAGAGTATGGAAGGGGATTCTAGAGGGGAAATTCCAGAGGGAGCTCTCACCATGTGGAAGGGGATTCCAGAAAGCTGGAAATTTGGCGTGGGTGAAGGAGCAGGGGAATTTATCCTGGGAGAAATTCCCACCTTCCTAAGTTCCTTTGGCCAATGAAAGGAGTTCCTTTAAACTTCCGCTGGGGTGACTGACTTTTAGTTTCTTCCCACATCCACGAGATTTAAACATAAACCGTTTAATTTCTCGGATGGAGAGACGGGAGGGGGGCATGGCACTGGGAAACTTTTGCCCTTAAAACTACAGCCCTTGTGGACCTGGAAAGGGGACAAATTCCCTCAGGATCCTACAACATGTGGTCTTTTGTGAATGGCTTTTTTCATTTAGCATATTTTCCAGGTTCATCCAGACTGTAGCATGGATCAACCCTTCATTTTTTTATAGCCAAATAATCTTCCAACGTCTGCAAATATCACATTTATTTTTCCAGTTGTCAGTCAAGTTGTGATTTGGGTTGTTTCCAGTTTGGCTATTGTGAATAGTGCTGCTTTGCACATTTGTGTACAAGCTTTTGTGTGGACACCTGTTTTCACATCTGTGAGCAGATTCTAATAGTGTGAGATGGCAGGACAGGGGCAGAGCAGTAGAGAGAGAGCAATGCGGGGAAGAGAGACACAAAGACAGGGAGACGCCGCACACCTGCAGGCTCACATACTGTCGCAGAGACACACACACAGAGACCCACAGAGAGAGTGATGGACTGGGACATACCCATACACGAACACACGTGGAGAGGCAAACAGTGTCAGAGAAGCACAGGGCACATCCAAATCGGTGCTCCCTCCATGTTTGCAGGGAGCCCTCAGTCTTTCTACCCCACTATAAGGTTAACTCTTTTTTTCCTGCCTAGTAACGTCTTACCTGTTCACTATTCAGCAACACCTAGCAGATGCCCATTATCCAGCTAATAATTACCAAGGGTTAAGTTAAAGATCTGCTCATTCCAGACTCATCTCCCACAAGTCATGTCCTGGGATAGCAGCAGAGGCTTCCCTACGTCTCCCTGGCTCCATGTGAGCCAAGCGCAGGGCGGTGCCCCCACTCCACGGGATCCCTCCAGCTCAGGAGGGAGACACAGGACTGACGCAAAAGCTGATTGTAAAGCTTAACTAGAAGCTGAGCCCTACTGACTTCAGACCTTTGGGGAAATCCGTTTTGAAATCCCCAACCCACTTTCTTCCGTGGTAAGCTGAGGCTGCGGAACGGGACGGAACAGGATGGAAAGGGGCAGAGGCTGGGAGTCAGGTATGGGGATGCGGCACTCCCAAGCAGGGGCCTGGCAAACCTAAGGACAAATATCAGCTTGGCCACTCCCCAGCTGCAGGACTCAGGAGAGCAGCCCACCTCTGAGCCTCACTGTCTCATGTGGAGGATATAAATCAGATCAGCCTCACGTGGCTGCTGAGTGAAGGGCACAAGGTCATTCACGTGAGTGTTGGCATCACTCACAGGTGGGAGGGTAAAACTGCCTGGCATGAGCAGATGCGAAGACATAATGCTAGTTCAATCTTTCCCCTTATTCCAGAAGAAGCAGCCTGCAGTGCTTTCTAGGGAACAAGGAGGTGACTAGAAATGTCACATCCTCTCCACCATGAGGCTTACTCAGAAAGCGATGTTCTGTGGATAGAGTAAGGGCTCCAGGAAGGCAGGAACAGGGATCATTTTTTGCAACATCTCTTCCAGAGGCCCAGCACTCCCACCCCTAGAGACTTAATTAAAGGAAGTAAAAGGAAATGAAAGTAAAGACTTATACACCAACGTTCATCGCAGCCTTATTCATCACAGCCAAATGCTGAAAACAGCCCAATCCACCAATGAAATACCCACCAAATGGTGAGCCAGCAACAGAGCATGGCACATCCACACAGCTGACTGCTACTGAGCAATAAAAATGGGCGAATTATTGATACACATAGAGAAAGGGAAACATCTCAAGGCACTCTGTGGCAAGAACACAGGCAGAGAGCAGCACGATTCCCCTTGCATCCGGTTCTAGAACAGCAAAACTGACCCATGGAAATCCCATGCATGGGTGCCTCTGGAAGTGTGTGGGGGTGGCCACTGATAGAAAGGGGCACTAGAGGACTTGCTGGGTGATGAAAACATTCTCCATGGGGGTATTGTTTCCAAGGGGTACGCAATTGTCAAAACTCATCAAACTGTAAAACTTAAAGTCTGTGCATTTGACTGTATGTAAATTATGCCTCAAAAAAAAGCAGCCGATTGGGAAAATGTATCTGTCAGAGGCTTGTCTACATGATACCTGGCTGCCAGGAGGGACACCCTACCTCCCATGTGCGCCTCTACAAACAGACACCAACCCCAAGCTTACATCAACAGCTTCCTTGTCCTTCGGCATCTGCACATCTCTCTTCCTCCTCCTCGATGGGGAGCCAGTTTCCAAGGGGGTCTGCGCATTAGACTCCAAATTCCTGAGCAGATTTTGAGTGTCGTCTTTCTACAACCCGAAGGCCAGGAGTTGGGGGTGGATAGAAACACAACATTGATGTCAGTCAGCCTGGTCCCCACTGTGACTTCTGCCAGTCAACTCCCCCAGTCCAGCGGCCACTTCCACCCGCCTCTGAGCTTCTACACAAGCTTGGCCCTCTGTGTGTGACGCCTCCTACCCGACGTGGGGTCTGCTACAGGTCCTTCAAGACTGAGCAGATGTCTCCCCCATCCCTCCAGGGTGCCCCATCTCCATGCACCCTCAGGACTTGGAGCCAGATGCAGAGCAAAGCTCGGTCCATTTTTCTTCTAGGTTGAGGTCCCCGCTGGACTGGGAGTTCCTTGGATTTAACAACTAAGCATGGGAAATGGCACATGCATATTAATTTTCCTGTTGATTTTGATCACTCTATTTGATGGTTTTTAAGAAAATATGTTAGGTGACCTTAAGTTATAGAATAGTCTCTATTCTGAACTATTAGTGCTCATGATTTATGGATTCTGTATTTGCCAATTCCTGTAGTTGCTAAAACTTACTTAAGACCCCCAAACCAATGCTTGTGGGGCTTTCCCAGTTATTCATGGATACATGTAGAGCCTGAAAAATCTGTTTTGCCCAGCATGCACGTGCTCAGCTGAGATGGAACAAGGCAGGACTCTGCCTTCCTGTCTCTGCTCTCAGGCTATAAACAGACATCCTTTTCATACTCTAGTACCATACCACAGTGTTTGCATTTCTGTGCTTTTTCTTGGTGGTTTTACTGTTTAAAATAACTACCACCAAGCACAGTGCAGTAGCACTCTCTAGTCTCCCAAAACACAAAAAGACTATGACATGCCCTTTAGAGAAATGGCTGTGTTACAGAAGCTTCATTCAGGTATGAGTTACAATGCTGTTGTCTGTGAGTCCAATGTTAATAAATCAAAAGTATGTATTAAATAAGATATCTTTAAACAGAAACATACATAAAACAGTGTTATGTATTGACTGGTTAATGGAAATGTGACCAGAGGCTTGTAGGAACCTAACGCTGTTTTTCTCCTAGGAACAATAGTTTGGTCTTCACTAATGCTGTGTTCTCAGTGAGTTTATAGAACATAAATATCACGGATAAAGAGAATAAACTGTATTTAAAATTCTGTTACCCCACTTACCAACTCCCTCTTTAATCACTAGCTGCTCATGAATTTAATCTTTGAACTAAAGAAATATCACCAGTTTGTCACTGAGTTAATCAGCTACTATCATTGAGCATCTGCTTTGTGTCAAGCCTTGTTCTAGGTATTGGGAATAGAGTAATGAACAAAATACACAGCCTCTGCTTTTGTGGCATTAACATTGCAGTGAGAGAATAAAGATGCAAATACATTAAAAAAACTCATAGTAAGTCACACACGATCCATGTTCTAGAGTAACAGTGGAGGCTGGGAAGGATGATAGGGGGCAAAGTCTCTTGCACAAAGTGGCATTTGAGAAGGAACTTAAAAGAAGTAAGGCCACAAGCCATTGAGGTATCTCAGGGAAGAGCATTCCAGGGAGTGAGAGCAGCAGGTGCAAAGGCCCTGAGGCAGGCCCATGCTGGGCATGGAGAGAGAAGCCTGTGCAGACGCAGCAGTCTGGGGTGGGTCTTGGGATAGATGATGAGGCCAGAGATTTTGGGGGTTGTTTATCAAACATAGCTGGCCAGTACAAGGGTTCTGCAAAGAAGGACCCAGTCAAAGCCAGGCACGGTGGCTCACACCTGTAATACTAGCACTTTGGAAGACCAAGGCAAGCAGATCACAAGGTCAGGAGTTTGAGACCAGCCTGACTAACATGATGAAGCTCTGTCTCTACTAAAAATACAAAAATTAGCTGGGCATGGTGGCAGGTGCCTGTAATCCCTGCTACTTAGGAGAACAGCTTGAACCTGGGAGGCGGAGGTTGCAGTGAGCCAAGATTGTGCCACTGCACTCTAGCCTGAGCGACAGAGCGAGAATCCGTCTAAAAAAAAACGAACCCCCAGTCAGATAGTCCTACAGTAAAAACATCGGGGGAAAAAAATATCTATCCCACAGAGGGAGCACCAGCATCACTTGAAAATGACCAGCAGGTTACCAGCCATTTGAAGACAGACTCTAATATGAAAGATAAAATCCAAAACAAACAAAAGGAAAAAAGCAAACAGGAAACACACTATGAAAGGGGGAGAAAAAACCTTAAACAAATAAACAACTATAATATTATCAGAGAGATCAGAGAAGATATTCCATTCATAAAATAAGAACAAGATAGAACATTCTCAGAACAAAAAAAAAGGACTCTTGAAAACTGAAAATACAAAAAACTGAATACAAGTATAAAGTTGAGAAAAGTCTTCTGAAGGGAAGTGAGAGAGGAAGACTAAGATTAGAAGCCCAATTCAACCTGAAAAAAAATGATAGGAGTTTCTGGAAGAAGAGAACTCCTTCGTCCAGAAGAAGGAAAGAATCATCAAAGGAAAAAAATCATCAAAGAAAGCAAGAAAATGATTCTGGATCGAAAGGACATTTCAAATGCCTGGCACTGTGAGTGACAAACGACTTTCACCAAGACCATCCTGGCACAATTCCATTAACTAGGAGCAAAGAAAAGGTTCTTTAAGATTCTACAGAGGAGCAAAAGGAAAAGAGGTTTTGTGTAAAGTATCAAGGATCCGAATAGAATCAGTTTTCTCAACAGCAACAGTGGAAGTTATGAGATGAAGCAGGGCCCCACCCCACTCCTTTTTAGGGGCCTGCAAATCCCCTGCCCTAAGCATGCAAATAACAGAAAATCCTGACTTTCTTCAAGGGAAATTATCAGCAATTTGATAAGCAAGAAGGTAACAGAAGCTTGAAACAATAGCCAAGGAAGTTAAGAGTCAGGAGATGTTTGGTTTCCCTACAGAAAGTAAAGATAACATATTAACATACGTCTCTGAGTTGTTTTCAGAAACCTGGACCCCCATCAAATGGATCCACCCTGAAGAACCATGGCTGAGGTCTCCACTGCCCCTTCTCTGAGATCTAAACTCTAAGCACCATGCTTTGTTCGAAAGTTCTTCCTGGGGGACCCAGAGAAAGTCATGCCCAGGAACCTGAGCTAATATTCTTTTCTGCTGAACCCACATTTAAAAACAGAGCTTCTCTTCCTTGACAAAATCGCAAATTGGAAAATCTTTGAATCTACCTCTGACTTGCAAGTCTCCGCTTCAGGATGTCCTGCGCTTTTAGGCCGAAACCAGCTGTAACCTCCATGTATCGATTTAAGATTTCGCCTGTAACTTCTGCTTTCCTGAAATTTACCTTTGCCTTTAAAAACCCTCACCTACAAGTCATCAGGGAGGTCAGGATTTGAGCAGGAGCTGCCTAATCCTCCTAGCTTGGTGTTCTGTGAATGAACACCTTCCTTTTTTCCACTGCAAAACCTCAGTGTGGCAATCTGGTCTTACTGTGCCAGGTGGGTGGCACCCAGTTTGGTTCTACGATAGTTAGAAGACGATGAAAAAATGCCTTCAAAATTCTGGAGGGAAATTATTTCCAACCTAATTATTCTAACCAAATTAAGTATAAAGATAGAAGAATATATTTTCAGACATAGAAGTTCTCAAAAGAGTTGCATCCATCCTTTTTAAAAAGGCTACTGAAGGATGTGCTCCAGGAATTCAAGAAAATTCGCTAAAGAAAGGGAAGTGCAGGGGAATCCCTGAAAGAGGATTGAACCCAGGAGAAATGTGAGAAAGTCCCAGCATGATAAGTAGCTGCTTCTCAAACTTTAAGAACATGTCAATCACCAGGCGGGCTTGTTAAACACAGCTTGATGGACCTACCCCCAGAGATTCTCATTCAGTGAGTCTGGGGCAGAGCCCAGGAATTTACATTTCTATCAAGCTCCCCAAGATGATGATGTTGCTGGTCTGGTCCACACTTTAGAGAACTGTCTAGAGAACAACAGCTCAAACTGGAGCATGGCAGAACGTTTCTGGGAGAGATGTTTGTCTCAAGAAGATAAAATGGATCAAATATCTAATGTATTCAAATGTCCCGAACAGAAGGGCACATATATGGGGGAGAGTTCAATGAATGAGAAGTACATAGAATCTAAGCAAATGAAAAAACCGAGGCCAGATGCAGTGGCTCTCACCTGTGATCCCAGCACTTTGGGAGGACAAGACGGGAGGATTGCTTGAGCCTAGGAGTTTGAGACCAGCCTGGGAAACATGGCAAAACCCTGACTGTAAAAAAATAGAAAAAAAAATTAGCCAGGCATGTTGATACAAGCCTGTAATCCCAGCTGCTTGAGAGGCTGAGGCGGGAGGATCACCTGAGCCCAAGAGGTCAAGGCCACTGTGAACCGTGATCATACCACTGCCCTCCAGCCCGGGCAATAAAATGAGACCCTGTCCCAAATAAAACAAAAAACCAAAAAAAAGGATAATTATCAATTTCAGGAAAAACGGAATGTTGTGCAAGAAGAGAAGGTATTCATAACTGATCCTTGACTTACGGTAAATAACGTTTACAGAATTGTAAAAATGGAAACACTGAAGAGTAATTTAAGCCAAATTCTCCTATAACCATATCGGGAGGGTGGTGGTGGTGTTGGGAAGAGAGGAGGTGACAGAGCTAAGTCCTCTTCCTCTCCACAGTAGAGGGTCAATGGCTATTACATGCAGCCAAAAAAAAAAAAAGCAAGCAGCAGCAATATGGGCACATTATCCAGAAATGGGAAGTAAATTCCCAAAATAACCAGCTGAAAGAGTTAACAAGGTCATTATGCTAATTATAATACATTAGCATGCTAAGTGACAGAGAGGGTTTACAAATGCAGGGAACATCAGGAAGTTACCTTATATAGTCTAAAAAGAGAAGAAACCCTCAGTTCCAGGAATTGCCCACCCCTTTCCCTATAAATGAATAATCCACTCCTCATTTGGCATATAATCAAGGAGTCACTAACTATAAGCACACTCAGTGGAGGGGCCCAGTCTGCTGCTCTGCCTATGGAACAGCCATTCTTTCATTTGTTTACTTTCTTAATAAACTTGCTTTCACTTTAAAGAAAAAAAAGAGTTAACAAGGTCATTGTTGAGAAGTGGAAAATGGGTGGGGCTATTGCATCTTTTGAACTACTACTTTAAATTATGTGCATGAACAACTTTGACATAAATAAAACAGGTGTAATGATGAAATAAGTTAAAATAATAAAATAAAATGAAAACAACAAAAGGTAAGCAGTGCAAGATAAAACTGTGACTTTGATCAGAGGAGGAGAACGAACAGTGCCCAGAAAGCAGGGAGGTACCTGATCTAACACAGAAGGTTAAGGCTTCCCTGGGTAGTCTCTCTGTGTCCTGAAGCCTGAGCAAGATAGAGTCTGAGAAAGGCCAGTGCAGGCAGAGAGAACAGATGTGCAGAAGTGCAGAGGAGAGCAGGATGAGGTGAGTGGCTGGGTGCTCTGGAGAAGGTAAGCCACCCTATGCACCATGCTAGGAAACTATATTGTCTTTTGCAAGCAGCCAGTAGTCTCTGGAGGCGTTTAATCAGGAGAGTCATATTGTCCAATGTGCATTTTATAAATAAAAACTAGAGGGAGGAGACAGGAGGAAAGGAGTCCCATCAGAAAAAAGGTTGTTGCAAGGATCACATCGAAACATAAGGAAATCCTATTAGTCCTGCTTTGAGCCACAACCCCTCCACGGCTGCCACCCTGCTCTGAGCCACCATCACCCTCAACTGACTAGCTGTGCACACCCAGATGGCTTGGTTAATCCCAGTAAGTCTCAGCTGACTCAGCTAGCAAATGGGATACTAACCGCCACCTCACCAGGTAGCAGATGCTTAAGGCTCTGGCCTTGGGGTTCAAATCGACTAGGGTTGAAATTCAGCCCCACTGCTTATTCATCGTGGCACCCTGGACAAATAACCTTGCAGAGCCTGCACTGCCTCACAGTAAAGTGGGGATAATGGCAGTTCCTCCACCTCATGGGCTGGAGTATAAAGAACCAGATGTCTGTAAACACTGCATAGGGCACCCAGCAGAGTCTCTGTGTGTTACTTCACTTTCCCTCTCCATGCAACAAGCCAGCATCTCTTAGCATCACTTAATCGCCAGCAGGAGCTGACAACCCTCAATTCACCTACAAGCATCTTGCATTATCTTAGTTTCAGCCCTCTATAGGGCAGTGATCACCATGAGTCACCATATGCTGAAAAAACTTGTGCCTACATGGAACCTGCACAGGATCTGTTTCCTCTTCCTAGGGGCCAAAAATGGGGTCAGCAAGACTACGCCATCTTGTTTCTGAACTCACAGACTTTACCCTCCCCCCCATCCCCGCCCCAAAGAGGCAGAAACTGCAAGGACCTAAAATAGTGGCCATACCACTGCTGATGGAATGCCTGCCACATGCCGGGTGTCGCCATGCGCAATCAATTCCATGAGGGCTTGTGCATATGAAGCATCCACTGGTCCCATTCAGGCAGCCACCCCGACCTTCATCCATGCAAAGCACAGTGGCTTTGGAGTTAGATACGTCTGTCACTTTAGTAAGTTACTTAACCACTATGCGCCTCAGTTTCCTCATCTGCAAAACAGTGACATTCATGAAATCAACTGAAATTGTTGTGGAGATTCATTGAGCTCATTTAGGCAGAAGGTCTAGCTCAGTGCCTGGTACACAGTCAGCACTTAACAAACGCCAGCATTGCCAGGGCTCCATCGCAGACTTCCCCATGCGTTGTCATAACCGAAAGTTTACTTGCAAATTTGCAACTCGTCCTTCTCCTTGAGGATGTGAACCTCAAGCAGGCAAGGCAGGGTCTCTCCTGCTCATGAATGTGGCCCCTAGGCCAGTGACTGGGTGTAGAAGGTGCCCGAAAACTTTTACCGTGGCATGAATGAATGAATGCAGCCCAATGTGGCAGCTGGGACTCAGGCCAGGCGAGGTAATCCACACCGCAAGGAAGGAAGAGGCAGAAGCAGGAATGGGCATTCAGGCGTGGGATCCCCAGCCGCCTCTGTCCACCACGGTGAGCGGGGCCAGCATCCTGTCCCAGCCCTTGCTGCAGATGAGGAGACCGAGGCGTGGCGCGGTTGGGCTGCTGTCTAGGATCACACACGGAGCGGGATGAAACAGGCACGCGGGGGACCCCAGGCCAAAGCTCTCTAGTCACCCCGCCGCCTCCTTCCAGGAGAAGGGGACCCCTTTGCGTGCAAAGTCCTCAACCAGACTCAAGGAGTCGCAGAGCCTGGGCTCCAGCCCGCGGGACCGAGAAGCCCCGCGCCCCGCTCCGCCCCTCCGTTGCCCGCTCGGCGGACCCACCTGGTGCCGCGGGTGCCGGCGGTGCGCGCGGCAGCCGAGCCAGAGGCCCAGGCCGAGGCCGAGCGCGGCGCCCAGCAGCACCGCGGGGGCCAGCAGCGCGGGCTCTGGCTGCAGCGCGTCCCGGCCCAGCAGCAGGCGCGCGTCACTCCTGCAGGCCGCCCCGCCGCGGGCCATCGGGGGCGCTCAGGCGGCCGCCTGGTGCACGGTCCCCGCCAGGGCGGCGACGCGGGACCCGGAGCCCGGGCGGGCCAGGGGCGCGGCGCGCTCCGCAGACTTTCCGGCCGCTGCGGTCTCGCGGCTCCAGCTCCCTTCCCCTTCCCAGCTTCGCCGAGCCCGAGGGAGGAGCCTGGATCACCGCCCAGAACTTTCAGCCACCCCCGCCCCAGCCCTGCCCTTGCACTGAGCATGCCCAGCGAGGGGCGCGCCTCCCAGCCCGGGACCCTTCCGGAGGGAGCCGGGTTTCCACGGGGACTCCTGGGTTCCTGGGGAGAAAGAGGAACTCCGACCACCGAGGAAGGCGTTGCTCCTTTAACTTTATTGAGGTTTAGAATATGCCAAGCATTTAGCGTCACGATCCCATTAACTCTCTCCATAACCCTCTGCGGTGGGTGCTCCGCCCATCCTCCTGACGTCCCCCCCACTGCCCTTGTCCCTAACCTCTACCCATCAGCCTTCCCGGGACTACACCGCCCTCTGCGCCTATGCACTTGCTCACGCAAAGACTCCCGTTTTAATCTCATTTTCTCCCAGGGAAGGTCAAGACAATGGGTAGAGAGACCGTGATACCCAGTCTCCCTAGGATGATGGATAGAGAGACGCTTACACCCAGTCCCCGCTAGGACCAGGACACTGCACCATCACCATTTAGTCAGCACTTGGGGAGAATCTGCCGAGTGAGTCTTGCAGAGTGGAGGATAGGCCAGCCACAAACCAGACGGTGTCAGGGGCATTGAAGATCTCACAGTTGTTTAGCGGGATAAACAATTAGATGAGTTAATCACCCTGCGTTCGCTTTAAGCAAACATTTATGGAGTAGCTACTAGATGTTTGCTTTTGTCCGGGGTGCCTGGGTAAAGCACACATGCATGTACACGAATGCACACTTGCACGCGCACACACACATACACACACACACACACACACACACACACACACACACACACTCCTACCCTGTGGAGCTTAATTCCTTGTGCGGGCTGGGCTCGAGGACACCATGAGGATCTGCTTCAGCAGAGAAGAGCTTTGTCCTTTCCGCCTGAATGTCCAGCTTGTTTCTAGTTTGTTTCGTCATTTCCTCATGGCAACATGGGAACTGTGATCCAAATTCTTCATCCCTTTTATAAATGAAGAAACTGACAAGAGAGGAGAGGTGACTCATTTAACCTCTGGCGGTTACGGAGTGGGACAGAATTCCGGCGGTTACGGAGTGGGACAGAATTCCTGTCCCATTTACACTTGCGTCTCTCTGGCTTGAGGGCAAACTCTCCGCTATGTGGAGCTTCTCATCTATTTCCTTAGAAGCATCTCCAAGGTTCCTGGGGGTGCAATAACTTGACGCTCTTGCTTTATACTGGGTATTTCCATGAATGCTTAGGCTTTAGTTTTTAAAATGTGGTGTTTGGGCCGGGTGTGGTGGCTCACACCTGTAATTCCAGCACTTTGGGAGGACTGTCTGAGCCCAGGAGTTTAAGACCAGTCTTGGCAATATAGTGAGGTCCTGACTCTATAAAAAGTAGTAATAAGAAGAATTTTTAAATGTAGGGTTATTTGCATTTTACTTTATCATAAAGTTTTGACTATTCAATTAACCTTTAAATTACTGACTGTTAAGTAACAGTGACGGTCCAGCAATTTGCCTGGCATTTAGCCTGCGGCCTTGTCTCATGCTGCCAGCTGCCAGGTATCCCCTGGTGTGGGGAACTTGGCTTATAAATTCTCAGGTTCTCAAATCCCATGGCCTTGTCCATGCTAGGTCAGGAAAGGCCTGTCCTTGGATGGTCTGAGTTCTGGGGAGAAAGGCTGCCAGGGGCCAGGCTCTCTGGCCTGAGACTTTAGACAGCCTAGCCGGCTGCCCAGCAGGAAGGCGGGCAGGAGCGGAGCCTTCTCCCGTCAACAGGTGTCAGCTGTCACTCAGGACCTAAGCCGGGATAGGGAAGCAGACAAAAGGCTCCACCAGTCCCCCTTCCAGTGTCTTTCTCCTCCTGCCTCCCTCGGCAAAGCAAACCTCTGTGCCCGCAGAGAGTTCAGGGAGAGCTTGCTCAGGGCTGCGACTTCGGACACCAGCTCCCCTCTTCCTAGGTCCCCAGAGAAGTGGCCCAGTGGCTGGCCTGTCTCCCGCTGGGAATGCGAGGGGCACCCGGACAGGCCCAGGGCTGATCCACAGCGGGATCGGGCAGCGGGTGCTCCGCACTGAACGCAGCCGGAAGTGAGGGTGCTTTTCCTTCTCTCCCGCCCCTCCGAGCGGTCCTGAACCTCTGGGTGCTCCGGGACTCCTGGCCCCGCGCTCCAAATGCTTCTCCGTGTTCTAAGCGGGGATGGGGAAACTCTGGATTCAGACCCCTGTGTCAGGAAAGGGTTTCCAGGGGAAGTGCGTCTGAGCTGAGGCTTACAGACCCGGGTAGGCCGTAGCGGAGGGGCCCTGGAGGCCCCGGTCACCTTGGGGAGCAGGGGAGTGACCCGCTCTGATTTGCGTTGGGCGTCAGCAAACCCAGGCGTGGCCGCCGGGTGCCCGGGCCGCGCCAGCTCGCTCTCCCCCTCCCACGCCCGTCTGGCACCTCCGGCTCGCCGAGCCCCAGAAGCGGGTGTTTGTTTCAGAAAACTTTCGGCGGCGGCTCGCACTGAGCATGCTCGGCGGCGGGGTGGGCCTGGGGTCCGGAAGCTCCGGCGACTCGGAGACGCCCGCCGCTTTGAGGTTGTGGGTCCCGGCAGGCGATGGGCCCCGCGGGCTCCTGGGAGCGCGCCACGTGGGTGCTGGCCGGGGGCCTCCTGGTGGTGGCCCTGGCGCCAGGGGGCCGAGGCTGTCTCGGCGGCAGCTCAGGTCCCCGCTGGCGCCCCCTCAGCGCGCAGCCACTCCAGGATTCCCCTGTGGCTCCCGGGTCTGGGCCCGGCCTAGGGAGCGGGGCGGGGCCCGAGAGCAGCACGCAGGTAAGGAGGACCCGCCCCAAGCTTCCGTCCGACTCCCTTGGGTTGGCTCGGTCTACACCGACGGTGGCGGGAGGCACCTTAGTATTGCACAAAGAATGTGGAAGGGAGGGCAGGATTTGAATAGGGTGGCTTGCGGCCCTTAGGTGTATCCGGCTCTTGTCCAGAAAGCTTCGAGGGAAACTGGACACCTTCCTCAGGTGTGGCAGCTGCGAGCTTGGACTTCACCAGTGACCCGGGTTCGAATCCTGCTCGGCAATTAAGGAGCTTTGACCTAAGGCAGGTCACTCCTGTGCCCCAGTTTCCTGATCTGTGAAACGGGGCGGTCTTGGCGTCCACCCTAGAGGGTGGAGGTGGGTTATATGAGTTCACGCTTGCGGAGCGCCCTGCAGAAGCTAGCAGCACTGGGAGATTGCTGTGGCTGTTGAAAGTCGGGACTCTTGGCTGGACTGTTAGCTGACTGCACTCTCCTGGCTGATGGATTTAGCCACTTCCTACTTCACCTGGCCCTCCCTCTGTGGTCAGACACTGGAAAGGCATAGATTCCTGGCTGTCGACCTAGACGTGACCTACCCTTACAAAGCTGGTCATCAGCCTTAGTGTCTTTTTCTCAGCTCAGATGTCTGCCCCTCCACCTTGCACACTGCCACCTCCTGGCTTCAGGCCCCACCACTTCACCTCCAGCGCTTGGTGGTGGTTTTCCCACGTCTCCCATCCATTTTCCCCCAGACCTGTGAGGTGGTCTGTCCTGGGAGACACCCGCCACTCTCCTCCCCTGCTGGCACTCTCCCCTCCCCAACCTTATCGCTTCTGGCAGCACACCCAGGCTTCTGTTCCCAGGACTGCCCTGGCCAGTGGACTGGCCCACTGATGCTGCCCTGGGGTCCTCCCAACTCTGCCCCAGGGTGGTGGGTCCTGTCGTGCAGTGTTCTGTACCCCAGGACACTTGTGACACTTGTAGAGGTTTAGTTTCTTAAAAGAGACCTTGCTCCTGGCCGGGTGTGGTGGCTCACGCCTATAATCCTAGCACTTTGGGAGGCCAAGGTGGGTGGATCATCTGAGGTCGGTAGTTCGAGACCAGCCTGACGAACATGGAGAAACCCCGTTTCTATTAAAAATATAAAAATTAGCCAGGCATGGTGGAGCCTACCTGTAATCCCAGCCACTCGGGAGGCTGAGACAGGAGAATTGCTTGAACCTGGGAGGCAAAGGTTGCGGTGAGCCGAGATTGTGCCACTGCACTCCAGCCTGGGCAACAGGAGTGAGACTCTGTCTCAAAAAAAAAAAAGAGAGAAACCCTGTTCCCTTTTTCTGTCTTTAGGTTTTCACTGGAGAAATGTCACGTCAGTGTCCTGAGCTTTCAAAAGTCCAATGACAGAACATGTTCCCTGGGTCTTTCCACTTGCATCTGCCCTGTGAAGTGGGAGTATCTGGCCCATTTTGCAGGTGACAAAAGCAGGCCCCAGGGAGCTGCATTCCCAGGCCTGTCCTGTGCTCTCTTCCTGGCCCCCAATTCAGAGCCCGCGTGCCTGGCCTCACCTGCTTAGCATAGGCTCTTCCTTCTGGGAAGCCAGCGTCAGAAGATCCTGGTGCGCACTGATCTCTGTCAGCAGCAGTGGTACTGAGGGTGGTCCCAGCCTGAAGGGAGACCAGTGCCTACTGGGAAGGACCTGAAGCTGCCTAGGACCACGGTGTGCCTAGAGCACCTCACCCTCGAGGGCTACCCCTGCCTTTGCAGGAACCTGGGAGTGAGCACCTGTGTTCAGGTGCCCTTGGTGTCTTGAGTGCCTCCCCTGGGCTCTGGCCCAGCCCAGCCCATCTCAGCTGTTCACGTGGCCAGCCTTCCTCTGTCACTCTGGGCCTGTCTTGGACAGCCCTTCTGCACACTGTACAGGAAAGAACTTGGGCCACTCCCTCTTGGGCCTGGGGCAAGTCACAGCCCTCAGGGTCTCTGCTTGCTCTTCTGAGCAATGGTGTAAGGCCTAGTTCCAGAGCACAGTTCCCAAAGGCATGGGTTCGTTCTTCCTATTGTAATTATTTGATGCCTTCATGTCTCCCTCCTTCTATCTATCCATTCATTCTTTCACCATCTACATAGGTATTTATTGCACCTTTGGTAAGTCCCATGTGTGCAGGGGGCTGGGAGACCAGTGCTTAATTGCACACTGTCATGAGGAGGAGGATGGGGAGCGGTGAGAGAGGGTGGAGGAAGGAGGTCTTTAGTCGGGGATCAGTTGAGACTTGAAGGATCAGTAGATTTAGCCAGGGAGAGTGGGGAGAGAGCTTCCCAGGTAGAGGAATCATCATGGGTGTGGCTGGCATGTAGGAAGGGCTTGGCATATTCCAAGTCTTTTGTCCCCTGATCCTGGGACATCTCTTGCTGAGGACGTTTACCATGTTGTTTGGGCTGCTTCTCTGTCTCCTTTGCTATACCGTGAGTTCCTGTGGGCAGGGATTTTACCTTTTTTAATCTCTTCATTTGATGCCCACTGGGAATGCCTTTATTTTTTTATTTTTTTTTATTTTTTATTTATTTATTTATTTATTTTTTTGAGACAGAGTCTTGCTCTGTCACCAGGCAGGAGTGCAGTGGCACGATCTTGGCTCAGTGCAACCTCTGACTCCCTGGTTCAAGCTATTATCCTGCCTCAGCCTCCTGAGTAGCTGGGATTATAGGCATGTGCCACCACACCCAGCTAATTTTTATATTTTTAATAGAGACGGAGTTTCACCATGTTGGCCAGGATGGTCTTGATCTCCTGAGCTCATGATCCACCTGCCCAGGCCTCCCAAAGTGCTGGGATTACGGGCATGAGCCACCGCGCCTGGCTGGAATGCCTTTTATTCCCCAGTGATTCTCAAGGTGGGGCCTAGGGAATCCCTGGGGTCACTGAACCATTATGGGGGTCCATTATGAGTCAGAGCTATTTTCATAGTAGTACTGAGATATTATTTACCTTTTCTATTCATTTTCCATAATGAGTCAGAACTATTTTCGTAGTAATACTGAGATATTATTTACCTTTTCTATTCATTTTCTCACAATTATGCTATGAGGTTTTCCAAGGTGACTGGAGGTGTGGTGTTGCTGCAGATTTAATGTATCCAGCAGACTTGAGAATCCAGCTCCTTACATTAACTCAGATGTAGATGAGGTTCACAAACATGTAAAAAATGCCATTTTTCTCACTTTTTAATTTTAGCAAATAGTTTTACTTTATTTAGTTTTCATAAAATGTGCTATTTGTGTTAATATGAAATGGCATTGTTATTCCTGTTTAAAATGAATTGATAGACACTTTAACCTTTAAAGACAGTGAATGTTGATAAGTATAATCAGTACAAATAAGTTTTTTGGAGTCTTCAATAATTGGCAGATGTGTAAAGGAGTCCCAATACCAACAACTCTGAGAATCACTGCTCAGCAGCAAGCCTTATCGGATGTCCCAAGAATTAGAGATGAAAGAAACTGCCCTCCCCTTGGAAAGATAAGTGCCTGTTTCAGAATGGGATCCTTTCATCATTTTCACCATTTCATTATGCTGATAGTATCGTTGTGTTATTTTACTTGAAATACGAAACAGCAGTAATTTAGGTTGGTTGTGATGCCAAGTTCAGTGGATTGGGTGTGTCCCAAGGTCAAGGAATTTGCAGAAAACAACAACAAAAAATCAGCCAGATATGAGGTAACATTATCTGTTACACTGTGTAATTACTATAGCTTTGAAATTGCAGCCTTGGAATTCCAAGTTAAGAGACCCATTAGTCACATAAACTCACGCCTGTAATCCCAACACTTTGGGTGGTGGAGTCAGGAGGATCACTTGAGGTCAGGAATTTGAAAGCAGCCTGGGAAACATAGTGAGACCCCCATCTCTATAAACTATATATATATATTTTTATTAGCTGGGTGTGATGACACATCCAGGTCCTCAGGAGGCCGAGGCAGGAAGATGGCTTGAAATCAGGAGTTTAAGGATGCAGTGAGCTGTGATCTCACCACTGCACCCCAGCCTGGATGGCAGAACAAGACCGTCTCCAGACAACAACCACCAAACGAAACTATTTATTGGGTTCTCTTGATGCTTCTATGTGGCTCCTGGGGATATAGCACTCAGCATGCCTGAGTCTCTGCTTTCCTGAAGTTGGTGGTCAGTCCAGCTCTGAGACTCACGTTCCTCGTCTGCAAAGTGGCGATTTCATAGTTACCTTTTGGCATTATCAGAGATGATGGTGATGACGATGATAAGAACAGTAACAAGAGCAGTGGTCATAATAGTTATGATGATATGCAGTAAGTCCTCACAGAACATAGGTAAGTTCTTGGATACTTTAAGCAAAAAGAAGCCCTGTCTGCTGTAGAAACCTAGCTCTTGTCTCTATAAACTAGCCTAGAGTAAAATTGGTTTTGCTATACAGTATGCCATTTGGCTTAAAGTCAGAGTTTCCATGACCCTATCAATGATGTTAAGTAAGGACTTACTGAATGGCAATACATAGTAATATGTAGTAATAACAGCAATAATAACAATTATATATGTGCTGTGTATTTACTGTGTGCTGGGCACTATGCTAAATGCTTTATATTTATTGTCTGGTTTAATCTTTTAAAATTCCTTATGAAGAGGCTATAATATCCCCATTTTACAGATGAGGAAACTGAGGCCACAGTGACTCCAGGTGAGGTGAAGATGCCCACCCAGACTTGCCTATCCCAGAGCACTTGCTGTCAGTGTCTACACTCTATTAAAAAGTGCTATGTAAACCTGAACACAAGCATTCTGTGCTAATTTACTATCCCTTTCTTCTTGCAAAGCAAGAACTAATAGGCAAGTACAGCCATTTCTCAGATGATCTAAAAGGGTAGTGTCCACTGCAGTAGCCATATATGGCTAAACTTAAACATTTCACATGCTCAGTGGCCTTGTGCGGCTAGTGGCTACCATATTGGACAGCTCAGATTCTAGACCATTTTCCTTGCTGCAGACCGTTCTACCGGAAGTTGATTGGAAGGTGAGAAGGAAGTGGAGGGGGCGTAGAGGCTGGGCCTCTGAGCCATTCATTTCCAATGGTGTTCAAGGGCCTTCTAGGGGCCAGGCTCTGTCCTAAGTGCTTGGGATACAACAGGACGAGGCAGACCAAGACCTGCTCCTGCTCTTGAGGAAACTGTGTTCTTGGAGCAGGAAACAGGCAGGAATCATGCTTCGGCGGTGTATCCACTGTGGCTGGGGCTGTTGAGATACACACAGTGGGCAGAGTGGTCTGAGAGATGAGGGGCACTCATGATACGGACACGGTGGGGGTGGAAGGTGCTTCCAGGAGGTGATGGCTGAGCCAGTCCCCGAATGGAGTGAGGGACGGGCAAGGCCATGTTTCTGGCCACAACTCCAGCAGTTGTTCTGAGTAAGATGGGACGCTGTGGATGGGCTTTGAGCAAGAAAGTGACCCATTCTCGTGTTTCCTTTTCAAGCACCCCTGTGGCAGGGGACAGAATAGATGGCAGGCAGAGGTGTGAGCAGGAAAGTGGTGAGCAGGCAGGTGGGAGGCCAGGGGCCATGGAGGGGAGCTGGACTGGAGAGCTAACGGTGAGCTGCTGAGAGGTTGTCGGATTGTGGGTGCTTTTTTAAGGTAGAGCCAGTGGGATTTAATGCGATTGGTTCTGGGTTGAGAAAGAGAAGAATCAAGGACAAAGCCAAGGATTTTGGCCTGAGCAAATGGGAGAAAGGAGATAGCACTGGCTACTGTGCGGCAGGCTCGGGTTGGAAATCACTGTTGTTGAGTTCAGCATGCCTCTTAGGCGTTCACATCTGGATCTAGGGGGAGAGATCTGAACTAGAGATTTACATGGGGGAATAGTCAGTTTTTAAATGACCTTTAACTTCTGAGGGCCTGAATGAGCTCCCCTTGAGAGGAAAGAGTGAGGTCCTAGGGCTGAGCACTGGAGCAACCCCAGGGCTGGTGACCAGGAAGAAGAAAAGATCCAACAGAGGAGGTGGAGAACACGTGGCCCCTGCGAACGGGAACCAGGAATGTGACCCAGAAGTCAAGGGTGGAGGGCATTTCAGGAAAGGTGAAAGGGCTCACCATGGTCGGCAGAATAATGGCTCCCAAAGATGCTCACGTCCAGACCCCAGGAACCTGTGGTATGTTAGGTTACATGGTCATGGGAATTGACATTATACAAGGAAGTCAGGTTGCTGATGAACTGATCTTAAAATAGGGAAGATATTCAGGATTACCTGATGGTTCCAATGTAATCATCAGGGTCCTTAAAAGTGGAAGAAGGAGGCAGAGGAGAGAGTCAGGAGACATTGGAAGAAGCTCAGGGAGATGCAGCGTGAGGGCTCAGCTGCTGCTGGCTTTGACGCCAGAGGAAGGGACCGTGAACTTAAGGACCACAGCAGCCTCTGAAAGCTGGAAAAGGCCGGGAAATGATTTTCCCCTGGAGCCTCCAAAAAAGAGCACAGCCCTGCTGACACTTTGATTTTAGTCCAGTGAGACCTGTGTCAGACTTCTGACCTCTAGAACTATCAGAGAATAAATTTGTATTGTTTTAAGTCACTACATTTGCAGTAATTTGTACAGCAGCCACAGGAAGCTGGAATAAGCCCATGTGGAATGCTGCTGGAAAGTGTGTGTGATGAAGAGGACTGGTCATGAAGTGGGGCCTTGGAGTGGCCATGGTGACCTCGACAGGAGCTGTGTCAGCTTGGAGAGAGGGATGACAGGGAGGGGCAGACTGGGCACTGCAGGGTACTGTCCGCTGCACATGGCATGGTGCTTAAGGGAATGGCTGCCCAGAGTGGCCAGAGTCCCCAGAGAGGCGCCTCCCCAGACTGGGGACTTCCGTGAGGACAAGAGTCAGAGATGCCCGGAAACCAGCGAGACTGCCCTGGGAGTCATGTCTGAGGCATGGCCCGGTGCCTGGCACCGGGGTTACCCAAGGGCTTCCTCATTTAGGTCAGCCTGGGTCCTTTGCTCTCTGAGAACCTGCCCTTCCTCCCAAGTGGCAGTGTCCGCTGGTAAGGAGAGCTTTGTCCCAGGGCAAGGTTAGGGGCCAGGTCTGCTTTGCCTGACAGGTGATGCCTAGCACAGTGCCTAAGAGGCAGCAGGTGCTGGCTGAAAGAATGGATAGAAAGTTCTAGGGGTTAGGGATTGTACAAACATACATTTGTGTGGAGTTCGGTGTACTATGGTGTCATATTCATTGGCAAATGTTCATATTAGAGACCATATGGATGTATTTGTTCTTAAGTAATAGATTGTAATTTTCAGAACAGTTTTAAATTTACAGAAAAATCGAGCACATGGTACAGAAAGTTCACATATATCTCTTCCCCCCCCCACACATACACAGTTTCCCCTATTACATTTCTATTTATGTATGTATGTATCTATGTATGTATGTTAAGAGAGTCTCACTCTGTCACCCAGGCTGGAGTGTAGTGGCACAATCTCAGCTCACTGCAACCTCTGCCTCCCAGTTTCAAGTCATTCTCCTGCCTCAGCCTCTCAAGTAGCTGGGATTAGAGTCACCCACCACCCATGCTTGGCTAATTTTTGTATTTTTAGTAGAGGCAGGGTTTCACCATATTGGCAAGACCAGTCTCGAACTCCTGACCTCAAGCAATCAGCCCACCTCAGCGTCCCAAAGTGTTAGGATTACAGGCTTGAGCCACTGCACCTAGCCTATTATTTATTATTAATATTTATTATTTATTTTTTTGAGACAGGTCTCATTTTGTCTCCCAGGCTGAAGTGCAGTGGCATGATCATAGCTCACTGCAGCCTTGATCTCCTGGGTCCAAGTAATTTCTCGTGCCTCAGCCTCCCACATAGCTGGGAGTACAGGCATATGCCACCACACCTGGCTAATTTTATTATTATTATTATTATTATTATTATTATTATTATTATTATTATTATTATTTTATAGAGATGGGGTCTCCCTATGTTGTCCAGGCTGATCTTGGACTTCTGGGCTCAAGCGGTCTTCCTGCTCTGGCCTCTCAAACTGCTGGGATTATAGGCACGAACCAGCGTGGCCAGCCTTATTATTAACTAGGTATTAGTGTGGTACGTTTGTTACAGTAAATGGTCCAATATTGACAAATTATTATTAAAGCCCATAGTTCATTCAGGTTTTCTTAGTTTTAACTGAAGGTTCATTTTCTGCTCCAGGGTCCCACCCAGGAGCCCACGTTATATTTTGTCACATCTCCTTGGGCTCCTCTTTGCTGTGCCAGCTTCTTGGGCTTTCCTTATTCTTGATGACTTTGACAGTTCCCAAGCAGTCTGGTCTGGGGTCTTGCAGGATGCCCTGCCTAGGAATTTTTCTGGGTGTGTGCTGTCAGCGTGACTTATTGCTGTTGGCACTGGAACAGGTCACTGGGCTGCCTCAGGGTTTGTCAGGCTGCTCCACTGTGAAACTATCTGATATGGTTTGGCTGTGTCCCCACCCAAATCTCATCTTGAACTGTAGCTGCCATAATCCCCATGGGAAGTGGGAGGGACGCAGTTGGAAGTAATTGAATCATTGGGGCAGGTCTTTCCCATGCTGTTCTCGTGATAGTGAGTAAGTCTCACAAGATCTGGTGGTTTTATACAGGAGGGTTTCCCTGCACATGCTGTCTTGCCTGCTGCCATGTAAGATGTGACTTTGGTCCTCATTTGCCTTCTGCCATGATTGTGAGGCCTCCCCAGCCATGTGGAACTGTGAATCCATTAAACCTCTTTCCTTTATAAATTACCCAGTCCCAGGTATGTCTTTATTAGCAGTGTGAGAGCAGACGAATATACTGCCCTTTCCCCACTTTCTACACAGTCACGCATTGCATTACCAGGTCTCCATCGAGGACAGGCCACCTATACAGCAGTGGTCTCATAAGATTATAATACTCTATGTTCACTGTGTCTTTTCTATGTTTAGATATACAAATACTTACATTGTATTACGGTTGCCTGTGGTATCCAGTACAGTAACTGCTGTACAGCTATGTAGGCCAGGAGCAGTAGGCGACACCCTATCACCTAGGTATGGGGCTGGCTGCACCATCTAGGGGTGTGTAAGTGTACTTTTTCATATTCACACAATGATGACATTGCCTGACGGCGCGTTGCTCAGACAATATCCCTGTTGTTGGCCGCGTGACTGTACTGTCTTTGTTGGAAGGAAGTCACCGTGCACAGCCTGGGTATGGGGTTTTCTCCACATTTTTTTCCTGCCATGTGGCAGTAGAGGCCTATTCCATCCACTTGAGCAGCTTGCCAGTTTCTGGCAGATGGACGTGTTCTCTTGAGGAAGGATGCTTTCCTCTACCTTGTAGAAGACACTTCATGAGCTAGCAGTTGTCCTGGGCCCACCGAGCTGTCCGAGGAGGCTCCTGGGGACAGCGTTCCTATCAGGTGTGAGAGGCCTGGAAGCTGAAACCCCAGAGAAACAGGCCTGCAAAGGAGCACCGTGGCTGGCGCCCATTAGAGTCTCAGGCCTGCAAAGGAGCGCCGTGGCTGGCGCCCATTAGAGTCTCAGGCCTGCAAAGGAGCGCCGTGGCTGGCACCCATTAGAGTCTCAGGCCTGCAAAGGAGCGCCGTGGCTGGCGCCCATTAGAGTCTCAGGCCTGCAAAGGAGCACCGTGGCTGGCGCCCATTAGAGTCTCTGTTATTGCTGTTGTCATAGGTGTTGCAGTGACATGTGGTCATGTGCTCCTCATGGTGAGAAATGAAGCAACACAGGTGGCACCAGAATAATGAGTCTTCTCTGCTGCCTCTACCCACACCCCTCCTCCCCTACAGTGGCCACTGGGAACACTTGAGAATGCCCCCTGTCTAGGCTTTAAAAATAGTATAGTGTTATGATATAGTGTACAGTCTACTAAATGTGTAAATACTAGTATTACATACATTACAGAATATATAATATTGAATATATAAATACAAAGTGTGTTAATATAAATATATAAAATAGAGAAATATAATTATTACATAGTACTGAATATATAAAAATCCCATTTAATTTAATGGGAAAATATACTTTTGTGACTTGGAGATTTCACTTAATCATCTTAGAATTCTTTCTAGGAAAACGCAGGTCTGCTTCATTTATTATTTATGTATCTATATTTTCATTTTTTTGAGACAGAATCTTGCTTTGTCACTGAGGCTGGAGTGCAGTAGCATGATCACAGCTCACTGCAGCCTCGAACCCCTGAGCTCAAATGATCCGCCCATCTCAGGTTCCCAAATAGCTGGGAGGTTACAGGCATGCACCATCACATCTGGCTAATTTTTTAAAAATTCTTTATAGAGATGGGGTCTTTCTATGCTGCTCAGGCTGGTCTCCAACTCCTGGGCTCCCGCTATCCTCCTGCCTTGGCCTCTCAAAGTGCTGGAATTACAGGCATGAGTCACCATGCCTGGTCCATTTTTATTTTTAATTACAGTAAAATGAACATAACAAAATTTAGCATCTTACCCATTTTTAAGTGTATAGGTCAGTAGTGTGAAGTACATTTACATTGTTGGGCAACCGATGTCCAGAACTCTTTTCATCTTGTAAAACTCTGTCCCATTAAACAGTAACTCCTCATTTTTATCACCCGCCAGCCCCTGGCAACCACCTTTCTGCTTTCTATCTTTATGAATTTAACTACTTTAGGGACCTCATATGAGTGCAACCATACAGGACTTGTGCTTTCGTAACTGGCTTATTTCACTTTGCATACTTTCCTCAAGGTTCCCTCATGTTGGAAGCTGTGTTACAATCTCCTTCCTTCCTTTCTTTTTTTTCTTTTCTTTCTTTTTTTATTTTTTGAGACAGAGTCTTGCTCTGTCACCCAGGCTGGAGTGCAGTGGCGCGATCTCGGCTCACTGCAACCTTTGCTTCCTGGGTTCAAGCAATTCTCCTGTCTCAGCCTTCTGAGTAGCTGGGACTACAGATGCATGCCACCAAGCCCAGCTAATTTTTGTATTTTTAGTAGAAACGGGTTTCACCATGTTGGCCGGTATAGTCCCGATCTCCTGACCTCGTGATCCAACTGCAAAGTGCTAGGATTACAGGCGTGAGCCACCTCACCCAGTCTCTTTTTTTGTTGTTTTTGTTTGTTTGTTTGCTTGAGACCAAGTCTCACTCAGTCACTCAGGCTGGAGTGCAGTGGCGTGATTTCAGCTCACTGCAACCTCTGCCTCCTGGGTTCAAGTGATTTTCAAGCTTCAGCCTCCCGAGCAGCTCGGACTACAGGTGTGTGCCACAATGCCCAGCCAATTTTTTGTATTTTTAGTAGAGACAGAGTTTTGCCTTGTCAGCCAGGCTGGTCTCGAACTTCTGGCCTCAAATGCTTTACCCACGTTGGCCTCCCAAAGTTCTGGGATTACAGGCTTGAGCCACCACGCTCAGCCTCCTTTCTTTCCAAGGCTGTATAATATTCCATTTTATGGATAGACCACATTTAGCTTATTCATTCATCCATTGATGGATGTTCAGCTTGCTTCCGCTTTTGGCTATTGTGAATTATGCTGCTGTGAACACAGATGTGCAAATATCTCTTCAAGACCCTGCTTTCAGTTACTTTGCTTATATGCCCAGAAGTGGAATTCTGAATCATGTTGCTTTATTCCTTTTAATAGCTGCCTAGTACTCCATGGAATGTTTGTACCATCATTTACTATTTTAAATAGAATTCTTTACGCTGCCCATAACATAACATAAGCTCCACGTGAACAAATGGAAGCCAAATGTTTGGCTTCATCAACTGGGAATACTGGGGTGGGTTTGGTAGAAAGCTGGCTGGATCGAGCTGCATCTGTTTTCTCTCTTGCCTGTCTCTGCCTTTGTCTCTGCAATTTCCATCATTTCCTCTGTGTCCCTGCATGAGACTCAATCTCTGTGGGCGGGCCTCCTCCAAGCCTTTGGGGGAAAATCAGCCTCCAGCCAAGCTGGGCTTACGTCACCCCAGCAGAACTGCCCCAGCCAGGGTCCTGGAGGCCTGTAAGGACTAGGCCTGAAACACACAGACAGTGACCACAACAGTGTCCCATTGATCCCGTCCTATTTCATGCTTTCCATGGTGTCTGGCCCACATGAGAGCCACATGATCATTAGGCACAGGGACTAGTCATCAGAACTAGACCCCAAAGCCAGGCCTGAGCATCCCACTTAGCTCACATACACATCCTTTCTCCTTCTAATACACAGAAACCAGCCATCACCTGCAGGGTGAGCACACGTGCTGGGCCAGGCTGCTTGCATACCAGGCTCTGGAGTGAGTTATCTAGTTACTGTAGACCGGGGGTAGTGCTGTAAAATGAAAGTGATGCTTCATGGGTTACTATAGGGACTGCTTGTATAGTTCACATGGTGCATGGAGCGTAAGCACTGACACATTGAGGAGGTTCCATCCAGGCAAGCTTTCATTATTATTCAGTAGAGAGGTCTGAGTCTTTCTAGAGCCCAGTGATTCACGAAAGTAAATTGGAAAGGTTTGGCCAGGCTCAGTTCAGACCAACTTTCATCACAAAGGAGGCTGAGAAGACTCGGGGGAGGCTTTGAAGTCACTTTTCAGAAGAGGGATCTGAGGCTCAGAGAGGCTGAGAGGCTTAGCCAAAAACATACAGCAAATAAATGGCTCCAGCTGGAGTCCAGTTTTCTCCACTCCCCATCGAGTGTCTTATCTGCCACTCTGAAAAACTGCAAGATCTTGGGAATTTGGAGGCTCTTGGCTTACCCAGGGTCTCAGAGTTGATGGAGGGCAGGGCTGAAGTTTGAACCCAGATCCATCTGATGATAAGACATTTCAATCATATGGTGTGGCCCCCCTTGACAGCTCCCAGAAATGCAGTCATGAGGGTGCTGGTTCTCTCCCTGGGAAAGGAAGGGAATTCACTACTCTGAAGCTTGGCGGGGATGGCCGGCTTAGGAAAGCTTACTTCACACTTCTGGATAAAAGTGCAGGTCCTCTCCGTGTGAGCCATTTACAAAGGTTATTTATCACCACTCCTCACAAGTATGTGCTCCATTAATGACTTTGTGTCTTTTGAATTTTTTAGGACTTGCCCTGTACGATTTGGCCCAAAGTGGAATGCTGTCACTTTAAGACTGGAGGTGAGTTTTTCTTCTGGTTGATGTTCCCCTGTCTTGAGCATGAAAGAACCAGAACCCTGAAGCCCTCCTTCCTCCAGCTCCTTCACACTCTGCTGATGCTTCCAGCACCTCTCTACTTTGAGCAGATAGGTGATTCCCTGACCCTACAGAACCAGCGCTGTGGGCCTCCTCCTCAGAGCTGGCGGGAGCAACAGTGCACAGTGGAATCTGGAGTAAGGTAGGCCCTTTTTGATGTCCCCTGAAGGCATTTGGTGAATGAAAAAGAATGTGTGAATTACCTGGGTGTATCCGTTTCCTGTGGCTTCCCTAACAAATGTTCACAGACTCCGTGGCTTTAGCCACACACATTTATTCTCTTACAGTTTTGGAGTGCAGAAGTCTGATATCAGTCTTGAAGAGGGAAATTAAATAGTAACAGTGGTAGTCTGTAATTGCTATATAATAAAGTTTACTGTGTTGTGTTCAACATAAAACCTAACTCCCAGCTCTGCTTGAAATTAACAACTCCCTGTAAAACCTACCTTATCTATTCTCCCCACATTCTCAGTAAGGTTCCCAGGCATCTCAAGACTCCTATTTTTCTTGCTGACCAGCTGCAAGGTCAGGGAGCAAGGTAACACCCAAGAATGTACAATGTGTTTCTCAAAATGCTATTTTCAAATGTAACATACATCACAAGGCGTGTTACAAATTAATTAACTGTTTTTTGTTCTGGCTTCTGTAAACCTGTTAGCTGCTAGTCATTCTGGATGTATAAAAAGTACCCCATTTTCTTTCTCCTTTGCTCGGCCTTGGGATGCTAATCCGCTGAGCCGGTGGCCACCTTAATAAAATCCTTAGTTTCACCCACTGGTCTCTTCAGTCTCCTGAATATTCTGCAACAGTTTCACTAGCCAAAGTGAAGGTGTCTGTCTGCCCCCTCTGGAGGTTCCAGAAGAGAGTACATTTCCTCTCCTTTTCCGGCATCTGTGGCCACGTTGCCTGAGTTCCTTAGAGATGGATGAGGGATACTGCCTTCCTCGGTTTTGGAAGCCAGCAGCCTGGCATCATGCCTCCGTAGTTACTTGGCCTGCTTCTCTTATGTCAAATCTCTGTCTCCCTCTTACAAGGACATCTGTGATGACATTTGAGGCCCGCCAGGATAATCCAGGCAATCCCCTATCTCCGGGCCCTTCACTGAATCACATCCACAAAGTGTCGGCAACCCTAAGATAACATTCACAGGTTCATGGGGTTAGGACCTTGTTATCTTTGTGGACCTTTATTCAGCTTGCCGTACTCAGTGGTCAAAATTCAACTGACACTCATTTAAGTGAGAGGGAGTTGATCGGCGTCAGTAACTGAAATGCACGGGCCACGGCACTGCTGGACCCAGGAGCTTGAGGTTCTCAATGTTCCTATGGCTCTGCCTTTCTCCCTTCCTCTCGGCCGCCCTGCTCTCCCCTGGCAAGCATCCTTCTGAGGCAGGCACATCCTTTCCCCATGGTGAGAAAGATGCCCTGGGCAGTCCCCGGCTCCTGAGCCTGATGGCTGGCACCTGCAGCGCAGACTTTTCCCAGCAGCTGTGGCAGTTCCAGTGCAGACCTATGGGCTCAGCATGGGTCCCCGGACCTATCCCTGGGGCCAGTGGGTGGGGTTTTCTGGGTTCTCTGCCTATCTGTGGTGTCCTGGGGAATGGACTGGGATTGGGCTGAAATTCAGGTCGGCCCCACTTGGCTCTATAGACCAAGCGGGACTCTTGCTGAGTAGAGGAGGGATCCTCTCTGAAGGGAAGGATCGCCTTGGAGTCTTCGTTAAAGCTGAGGAAGGAGAGCCACAGGGGCATAAATGGGTGGACCAGAGATGGTGCGCGTGAGGGTGAGGTGTGGCCTGCAGACTTTATGTCCTCCGTGCTGCTTCACAGGCATTTGTGCCCTGGCCCCAGGTGCTGTGCTGGGGTCTGGAGGTGGATGTCCGGTCTCACTTGTGCCCAAACTCCGTACCTGGACATTCCCGATGCTCTGAATCAGCCACTGACCTGCTGGAGCACTCACTTGTTTCCATGGCGAGGGCCATTGGTCCCCGGATGCTGTGCTGGGGTCCGGAGGTGGATGTCCGGTCTCATTTGCACCCAAACTCCGTACCTGGACATTCCCGATGCTCTGAATCAGCCGCTGACCTGCTGGAGCACTCACTCGTTTCCATGGCGAGGGCTGTCGGTCCCCGGACGCTTGATCAGTAGGAGCCCTTATCCCATCCCAATCGGAGGAACTGAATCACCCCCAGATACTACCTATTATTTTCAAATATCCAGTCAAAGTAGTTTGTATCTGAATAGGAGATACATGTTGAAGAAGGCACGACTCCACCATCCAGGTCATTTCAAAACTCGAATTTCTGACATGAAGCATTTGATACAGCACATTCACGTGCACTGTGGCATTTGCTGGGCTGCTCAGACAACAACCCTGTCTGATTGGCATCTTAACCACACTCCCAGGTAAAGGGAACTGGGGCCCAGAGAACTCAGCTGACCTGTGCAAGGCCCCACAGCTGAGCAGCGCCTGGCCCTCATCCACTAAAGAGGACCCTGACAGCCCAGCCGGGACCTTTTAAATGACATTCCTGTGCTTTACACACAGTGCTCATGAACTTTCCAAATGTATCAACATAGAGAAACGTCTAAGGGAGTCATTTCTTACTGGAGGGCTCAGCAGGCGTTTGTGTCTGGCTGTGCACACATCCTCTTTGGGATGGTGGTTGAAGGAGTTCACTGAGGTCTCTGCAGTAAGCAGGTACTCAGAAGGACCTAGTAACGTAAGACCTGCGCTGTTCACCTTAGAATTAAGCAAACCGAGGTATAGAGAGGTTAGAGGTTATTCCTAAGGACTCATAGCTGGAGGAGCAGAGCCAGGATTCAAGCCCAGGGCTGTCTAATCTTGTGTGTAAGAATCACCCCAGGCATCATTCTTGCCCAGCGGTTCTGATTCTTACGTGGGGCTGCACAACCCAGGTAAGGAGACCAGGCTTTGAAAAATGCTCTTCTTAAGCTCTGTAGCTTCCCAATTAGCGTGTCTCGTTTTCCTGGCAGAGAGAGATGATATCATTAATTCATTAACTTACTTACCCAGCACGCATTTTCCAGGTGCCTTCCGCGTACCCTGGGGTCTGCCTCTAGAGGCTAAGCTCTATGTCTTACTGTCTTTCCGCATTATATAAGACATGTGCGTTGCTGTTTTCCAGTGGAAGCACCACTTGGAGTGAAATTGGACAAGAAAATGGAAGTCTGTATCCCACTGTCAACTTCTGCAGCCTCCAGTGGACCCTGGGCTCATTCCTTTTTTGCTTTTATACACTCCTGGCCTAAGAAGAACTTATTTAAAAGAGAGTCTCCTATAACACACCGCCTGGTAAGTGGTAAGTTCAATACTTTAACACAAATACCAGAAGTTGGAAAGAATCCAATTTTGGGCTGTGTATAAAATGCCACAGGCTTTTGTTGCTTAAAAAACCCCTTTTCCTCCTCTTTCACTAAACATGGTTATCAATGGGGAGCAAATCCATTTATTTTTCCGAGGCGCTATTTCTGCTACATGATATACGGTATTTAGATGGAGAGGAGGTTTGAATCAGAGAATTAGGCTGTCTCTTCTGGTGTTTCCGAAGCAGGGAGTGGATTGTGCTTAAACTAGACCGAGTCACTCCAGCTATTAAAGATGACTGTGCCCATAGGAGCAGTGAGCATCTCACAAGCATTTCCTGTGGGCCGGGTGCTGGGGTTAGCACTCTCTACGCATATTCTCACTTGAGCCTCATTATGAGTTTCTTAAACAGTCATATTTTCATTCTCATTTTACAGATGGGAAATTGAGGATTAGGGAGATTAAGAAACGAGTTCCCTGTCCCACAGGTGGAAGTGTTAGAGCCAAGATTTGAAGCCTCTTCTCTTGCTGTTGTTTTCTAATCTGTTTTATGTAACATAGGTTCAGTGACTTAACATGGTATGAGAACCACTGAGCTTGACCAATGAGCTACGATGGCCAAGAGCCCTTATTTGGGCTCCCTGCTAATTAGTGCTATTAATTTCCTGGGGCTGCCATAACAAATGACCACAGATGTTGTGGCTGAAAACAACAGGAATGTACTTTCTCACTGCTGGGGAGGCTAGAAGGCTGGAATCACGATGCAGACAGGGCCACGCCCCCACTGCAGGCTCTAAGGGAGGATGCTCCTGCCTCTTCCAGCTTCTGGCGGCTCCAGGCCTTGCTTGGCTGCAGCTGCGTTGCTTTACTCTCTGCCTCCGTCTGCATGTGGCTTCCTCTGTGTCTGGGTCTCCTCTGTGTGCCACTTATAAGGACACTTGTCATTGGACATCGGGCCCACCTGGATAGTCCAGGATGGTCTCTTGAGATCTTTAGCTTCATTATATCTGCAGAGACCTCTTTTCCAAATCAGGACACGTTCACAGGTTCTGGGGATCAGAACATGGACGTATCCTTTGGGGGCCACCACTGAACCCACTCCCAGACTCACTGTTCTTTCCAGTCCTCCCCAGTAACAGGTAACTCGTCACCACCTCGCAGGGCAGCACCCTCCATACTCAGTCGTCCCTTCCGCACTTGTTTGCCCCAAAGCTGTGTGTATCAGTTATTGTTTACAAGATGCTATGTGAAGGTCAGAAGAAGAGAAAGCCAGGTCCCTGCTTGAGGGCTGTGGCATATTCTCTTAGGGTCCCAGCATGTTAAAAAGGCATTAGGGTGGGTGTGGTGGATGGAAGCTCAGCTGAATCAAAGGCCTGAGTCAGGCTGAGACTGCTGCACATTGTCAGTGTGTTCTTTGGAAAACTGCCTTTTTGTTGATTTTCTACACAATGAGAGGGTTACACTCTGGAGAGGGAATGCGAGCTGTGGAAAGATCATAGGATTTGGAGTCACACAGGCCTAGGTAGAGTCTCGAGCTTCCTGCCTACGTGACCTTTGGCAAGGGAGTTAACCTTTCTGAGCCTTCGTTTTCTCATGTATAAAATGGGAGTGATAGAACTCATGTATGTAAAGTGATGGGTGCCATGCCTGGCCCTCAGTAAATGACAGACATTTTATGGTGATTAGACCCAGTGTGGTGGCTCATGTCGCTCATCACAGCACCTCGGGAGGCCAAGGCAGGAGGATCACTTGAGGCCAGGAGTCCAAGACCAGCCTGGGAAACATAGCAAGACCCCATCTCTACAAAAATAAAAAAATAAAAAATAAATTAGCATATGCTTATTCATATCACTGAGAGCTGCCATAGTCCATGACTCAGAATACAGCTGGTCCCACTGCAGGTGACAAGTGCGCAAGGCAGACAGTGGGGAAGGCATGGTCATCCCAGCAAGGAGGGCTTCCTGGATGAAATCAGGGTCCAGTCCTATTTAAAGGAGGTGTGTGGATACTGCAGGGGCCAGGGCCCTGGGGTAGGGAGCATGGCAAGGGCAGAAATGAACAAACCCTGGTTGTTAGTACAAAGGGAAAGGAAACCTGGGGTTTCAAGGGCTGCAGGAGGCTTGTATTTGATGGGCAAACTCTGGCTTTCCTTTGGAACCTTTTCATGGGAGCCATTGCAGGGCTGGAGGAGGCCAAGCCTGGGGGGGATTCCCTATGTTGAGGCATCAAGCTCACAGAGGCCACCCCCCAGCTCCCAAACACACTGCCCTTTGTTCCAGTGCGCCGTGGTGCACGCGTGTACTAAGTCAGCCCACACCTGGGAAGCACACGGTGCATGTGAAATGATATCTTCATTGGTCTGCCCACGTCCCCCTTGCTGGTATGTCAGTCTGGGTTGGCTGAGTCCCTGTGACAACATGTGTCCCACACATGCACCCAGACTGGGAATACACAGTGGTGTAATCTGAAGTCCGCATTCTTCTTTCCATAGGTTTTAATTTCCAATCCTTTAATGCTCTTTTAAAAATAAGACTTCAAGATTACTTAAGGATTAGTAGCAATAATCCTTCTACCCGCCTATAAAAATTTCATCATCTTGTACTTTTATTAACTATGTATAGCATGAAATATTTCTCATTTTCTAATAACTTCTACATTTTATTGTAGTATGGGGACATTTCAAGAGAAGTTCAAGGGACTTCTGAGAATGGAGTAATTTTTCAGAAATGTGCACTGGTAAGTTTCCATTGGGGATTTATCTTTGAAGAGAAAATAATTGGATTTTGCCCAAATCATTTTAATAGAGTCATGTATTTAAGAACTGATAAATCATGGGCTTACCTACATCAGTCTAGACACACAATCAATGAATACACAGCAAGGGCTCTGAGATCTCATATGATAACACTACGACTGAGATTTTTTTGTTACAATTAAATAATTGTCATTAAAAAATGCACAGTGATTGTTTAGAATGTGAAAAAGTACGATATATTTTCTTTCAGATTTTAATCATTAATATGATACCTGGCAGTTTTAAACATTGTTCGATGATTTTTAGGTCTTTAACCTTCCTAATCCCACATAGTATCCTTGTGTCAGGGGACTCCAGCACCTGCCTTAGGTTCAGTGATTTGCTGGAAAAACTTACAGAACTCAGAGAAGCCATTATGCTCAGTTACAGTTCATTACAGGGAAAGGGTACAGATTAAAGTCAGGAGAGGAAAAAGGCGAATGTCACAGAAGCCAGGAGACACCAGCTGTGAGCTTCCAGTTGTCCTCTGCCAGCGGCTGAGTTGTGTGGACAGAGCTTAGTCCTCCCAGCAGTGACGTGTGACAATGAGGATGGAGTACTGTCAACCGGGGAAGCTCACTGGAGTCTTGGTGTCCAGGGTTTTCTCAGGTGCAGTCACATAGGCATGGAGCATCCAAGAGACTGACCTCAGTTACTCGTTCTCCAGCCGCCTCAGAGGTCGTTTCAGTACAGCAGGGTCCAAGGCACCCACCACAGATCATTGGCATCAGCTATCTGGTGAAGTCTAAGGACTAAGGCATTTGAAAAAAAACCCCACACTGTAACCAGGCAAGGATATTCTGTAGGCTTTAGAGGTTCTCTCTCAGGAGCTGGTCAAGGTCCAGTCCTTTCTGTCGAATGTGGAGGGTTTGCACAGCCCAAGCCTGCTGAGTTAAGCCTTCACTGTGCCACCCTCATTTTATCACAGCCCTTCAGCGACATTGTTTGCCTTCCTGGATGCAGTCAGTGTTAGCAGTTTTCTCATATATCCTTCTAGAGACGTTTTCTGCCATATACAGGCAGGCAGAGGTGTGTGAGCATTCAGGTATACATATGTGCACCTTCTTTCCCCCCACTTTGTTTTTTCTTACATAGGTGGCACTATATTACACACACCATTCTGAAGCTTGCTTTTATCACTTCTTATATTCTGGAGCTCACTTATCTCAGTATATACATTGCTACCTTCTCTTTTTTCCAGCTCCTGCATCTATTTCAGCAGAGCTGGGGAGAAGGTGTTGCAGAGGACTGGGAGACAAGGTTAGAGAGGGAGGCAGGAAAAGAGTGCAGAGCCCAGGTGATGAGCCTGCCGGATGGGCCACTGGCTGGCTTCCAGCAGTAGAGCCACTGAGACATGTGCTGGGCAGAGGCTGAATGTGGGAGATGATCCAGGAGGCAGGTGAGCTGCTCAGGTCATTCCTGGAGATCACATGACCATCAGAGACCCTGGGCTGAGGCTGAATCTTCAAAATAACTAAGTACCAAAGAGCCATTGTTTGCTTTTCTTGGTAATGCCGGTTGTCACAATCTCCCCAAACTGACTGTTTCTGCACTTGGACATTTTTTCTTCTAAGATTCTCTGCAGGGATGATTTCACTGCATCTCAGTTTCTTTGAAACTGTCTCCAAGCAACAGCTTGGCAAGTGTGGATCAAAACCCTCCTGGGGGTCTTTGAAATCACACGGAGTCTGATAAATTCCCAGAACCTCTGCGAGATGGTGCTATCCTCCTTCTTCCTGGAGACCTGATGTGCACAGGTTGGGCTCACGCCCCGTTTTAGGAAGCCGGGCTTGTCAGCCAATCTGCCCTCATGTCTTCTCCTCCTGCCCTAGGTGTCCGGGCCGAGGGAAGCACAGACAGCCCACATCTGGCTGTTAGTTAACAACACCAAGACACCCTCGTCGGCCAACCTCTCGGAGCTGCTCTTGCTGGACAGCATCACGGGTCTCACCATTGGGGAATCCATCGGAAACAGAACCTCAGAAGGATTCCAGGCTTTTAGCAAGAAGTTTCTACAAGGTAACAGCAGAGTGTTCTTCAGTCAGGGATGACAAATGAGAATGTGTGCAGACACTTTCAGGTGAATGTGCTCTGGGTCAGGCACGTTCTGAAAGCCTTACACTTGTGCACTCACTTCATCCGCACGGTGGAGCTTACTACCAGGGTATCAGAAAAAGAGACCGCGTTCAATATCTGCCACCAAAAAGCTGAATTTCTCATTTACCTTGGAGAGATGTTGGATTTGGGGAAGAGTTGTGGGGAATCTTTTTTTTTTTTTTTTTTCCTGAGATGGAGTCTCTCTCTGTTGCCAGGCTGGAATGCAGTGGCATGATCCTGGCTCACTAAAACCTTCACCTCCCAGGTTTAAGCGATTCTCCTGCCTCAACTTCCCAAGTAGCTGGGACTACAGGTGCACGCCACCATATCCAGCTAATTATTGTATTTTTTTTTTTTTATTAGAGACAGGATTTCACCATGTTGACCAGGATGGTCTTGATCTCTTAACTTTGTGATCTGCTCGCCTCGGCCTCCCAAAATTCTGGGATTACAGGCTTGAGCCACCATGTCTGGTCTAGAATTTAAAAAAATATACAGTCAATTTTTATTATGAAAAATTTCAAGCATACACAAAGATAGAGTTTACAGTGGACCCCAGTATACCTGTCACTCAGATCACCAAAATGACCATCACTCAGGAAGAGAAAGAGTTTGTTTTGGGTTGTGCTGGACAGAGTGGGATTGGGTTGACCTTCGTCTCAGTACCATGTTCCTTAGATGTCCAGGCGCGTCCAGGCATGGCCAGGCATGTTCAGGCATGTTCACTGGGGTAACTCCACTTCTGTTTGGTTGCCTTGTAGACCATGCCACCCTCACCGGTTGGCTTTCAGAGGTTCGTTCCCTGAGCTGGGCTGTTGTTGGTCAATTAAGCAGGTTGAAAACTACTTCTGGGATTCAGTTGGTACCATGGCTTCAGAACTCGGTTTCCCTAGGAGGGCAAAGACATCTTTTCTTCTTAGTAGGACCTCATTTACAGATGAAGAGGCTGGAGCTGAAGTGGCTGAGAAGTTTGCCCAGCGCCAGCCATGGGGCTGGCCATTGTCAAGACTGAGAGTCACACTCAGGCAATCTGGCTCCCCTGTGCACCCTGATACCCATTAAACCATCATGCTTCTCACACGCCTAGAACTCTTACCAACTCCATGCGTCCATACTCATGACACAGTGCTCACCGGTCATTCTGCTCCTTCCCTCTGAGCTCAGATAAGGCCTCAGAATCTCTCTTAATGCACGGTTATCGACAGAACCTACTTGTGGAGCTTGCCCACAAGTAGTGACCTTTTTGCTGGCTCTGATTTAAATGATGCCATAAAAGTTATGAGATGTCCCAGCTAAGTGACCTTCTGTGCTTTCTTGCCTCCAATAATATAAAAATGAGGCCACACGTGGTGGCTCACGCCTGTAATCCCAGCACTTTGGGAGGCCGAGGCGGGTGGATCACCTGAGGTCAGGAGTTCGAGACCAGCCTGGCCAACATGGTGAAACCCCATCTCTACTAAAAATACAAAAATTAGCTGGGTGTGGTGGCCGCACCTATAATCCCAGCTACTCAGGAGGCTGAGGCAGGAGAATCGCTTGAACCTGGGAGGCGGAGGTTGCAGTGAGCTGAGACCACACCATTGCACTCCAGCCTGGGTGACAGAGTGAGGCTCTGTCTCCAAAAAAAAAGAACCCACTATTCTTTTTTTTTTTTTCAAGTTGACTTTAGGTGTATACTATATCCAGCATTTCTCCCCATGTTATCGCTCCCCACCCTCCCCAAGAATCTACTATTCTTAAACTCGTGTTCAAAGAATGGAGCATGGGGCCATGAGCAGAGCACAGATACAGCCTCAGATGGAACTGGTTGACTCCCAGCCTGGAGACTGAGCAGCTACATGGCTTCTGGAAAGCTACTGAAGTGCTCTGGTTGTGCAAATATCAGTCCATAGTGGAGATGTAGAGATTGAATCACGGAGACGGTGTCACCCAGGCACTCTGCCTGGTAAAGGGAAGGTGTCCAATGCCCTCTCCAGCCTATGGTCCTGCAGCACTGGCCTCCCTCATCTCATTTCCCCGCTGACCATTCATGGTCCGTGCTCCTGCCAGACCCAGTTTTCTGCCCTTCTCCTGTCTCCTAGCATCTGCTCTTGCTCTTGTGTGGGTCAGGAAAGCAGCTCTCTCCACTCTGAATGTACAAGTCATCTCCATTCTTTGGGACCTGGCCCTGGTGTCACCTTTTCTAGAAAGCCCTACCCAATCCCCTGCCCCAAAGTCACCCCTCTGCCTCCAAACTCCCACTGAGTCTTACCTGCCCCTTCCTGCTTCCCTGCTTGGAGCCTAGTGGCATTCTAGGAACTTTACACATGTGAACTCATGGACTTCTGCTCTGGCGCATGCACACTGCGTCTCTGAACCTTGGCTTTCCATCTCTCCCCTGGGCACGCCAGTAACACCCACCTATGAAGGCGCTGTGAGGATAAGGGAGTTAAAGCAGTGTGACCCAGCCTTGGAAAGTGCTCCTGGGCTCCTGGTGTTAGGAGGTATTTTGTTGATGGGTTTGTTTGTTTGTTTGAGACGGAGTTTCACTCTTGTCACCAGGCTGGTGCAATCTTGGCTCACCGCACCCTCCACCTGCCGGGTTCAAGCGATTCTTGTATTTCTAGTAGAGATGGGATCTCACCATGTTGGCCAGGCTGATCATGAACTCCTGACCTCAGGTGATCCACCTGCCTCAGCCTCCCAAAGTGCTGGGATGAAGGCGTGAGCCACCGTGCCAGCCGTAGTTGGTGTCATTTTTATCTTGTTGCTCCATTCTTGTTATTCATGCCCGTGCTTAGCTCTACCTACTGGACTCTACGTTCCCTGAGGGCAGTGTCCGAATCATATTTATCTGTGAACTCACTGCTATGCCAAAGAATGTGACATCGATTTTCACCTTGGGGCACAGTGACTTTCCTCACCCACCCGCCAAAGCATAAATAGGTAACTATAAATTCAGATGACCAGTCAGACCCAGTTCATTGAACATTCTGACCTCATCATCATTATTATTGTCATTATTGTTATTTGATGCTTTTCTTTGATTAGAGCCACCGTTGTTTGGGGAAAAGATGATGGGACCCAGAGGGCCAGGTTCTCCCTGTCGATCAGCGGGGTGATCCTAAGCCAGTTACTTTCAGTCTCAGTTTCTTCTTCTGTATGTTGCAGAAACTCACGTGTTCTCCATCAGTCTCGGGGCAGTGTGTGGGGATCAGCTGGGTCAATGCAGTGATCAAATCGCTGTGTGAGGAAGGTCTGACTGCCACTACCTTCCCCGTCATTGTCACTACCATTATCTTTATCACTTTAAGGTCATTATCTTAGCTCTTATCCATATATAAAAATAAAATGAGATGGGCGTGGTCCACACCTAAAGTCCCAGGAGGCTGAGGCAGGAGAATCGCTTGAACCTGGGAGTTCGAGACTAGTTTGGGCAACAGAGAGAGATCCTGTCTCAAAAATATATAAAAATTTAAAAATGAAAATGTTGAGGATTTTTCAAACAAAAATTCCAGTGATTCCTTAGGCTGAGTGTTCCTTCTCTTTACTATATATATATAATATGTATAGATATGTATATGTATATATATATATATTTGAGGTCTGTACACATTGAGAAATGAGGCATATGGTGCCATTTTAGGGCTATAGGTAACCTCTGTTAGGGAGAAAGGCAAGATTGGAGGGCAAGCTTAGGTAAGAACAGTGACTGGCAGAGTTAGATGGGCTCTGTCGCCCACCTGACCACATCGGGCGAAGGCCTCCAGACCTGTTACAGCCTCTCCCGAGCAGGACGGGCTGAGCGCGGCCCACCCAGACTTATTCGTGGAATGAGGCCTGCTGCACAGTGAGAAAGGGCCAGGAGAGCCAGCCCTGTTGCGGGTCGTGCACCCCAGCTCGTCGCTGGAAGCCCCAGGACCGGGAGTCCGCCTAGCTCACTCTCCTCAGTTTACTACTCAGACAATTCCCTCCCCGCACTCGAGTGTGTGCAGTACAAAGTGCTTCCTTGCTGCAGGCGTCACTGCCATGGTGGCCTCCCTTGGAACCACTGAAGCCAAAGGCCAGCATGCGTTTGGGGTGTGGTGGGGCGTGGCTGGGGGCGTGGCCAAGCCCTCCCTGACTCACAGGTGCTTTTCTCTGCACAGTGGGAGATGCCTTTGCCGTCAGCTACACAGCCACGCTCCAGGCTGGAGACCTCTGGAACGGAGAAAGCCTCACACTTCCTGCCCAGCTCACCTTTCAGAGCTCGTCACGGGTATTACCTTTGTTACTTTAATCTCTGTCTTGTCACTGCCAAGAGAGGTTGTTTTAGAAACAGGGACACTTTGGGCAGAAGACCTGTTAGTTTCTTCCTTCATTCAGGGATGCCACCTTGCAGAGAATGGCACAGGCCTGGAGTCTCACACCTTGCCAGGAACCTGGCTCCCTTAGGCATGCCCATGTGACCTTGCCTAAGTTACTTAACCCCTCTGAGCCTCACATGAGGTTATCATAAGGATAGGTGATCAATACATGTCAATTTCTCATCCCTGTGTCCTGCACCCTGTAAGCACCTAACCGGTAGCTTCCATTACTATTGATTTTCCAGGGCTGCCGTAACAAAGTACCACAGGCTAGACTTAAAAACAAGAGAAATACAAGTTCCTTGCCGCTGGAAGCCGGAGATCAGGGTGTCTGTAGCTCTGATTCCTCCCTTGCAGAGGCTGCCTTCTCCCTGTGTCTTCCTAAGGGCCCCCTGTCTGCGCGTCTGTGTCCTAACCTCTTCCATGAGGACACCAGGCATGCAAGACCAGGACCCAGCCTGATGACCTCCCTTTACCTTATTACGTCTGTGAAAACCCTGTCTCCGAACACAGTCACGTCCCAGGGCACTGGGACTTAGGACTTTAACATAGGAATTTCGGGGAACATGCTTTGGCCCATAACACCGTTACAGTGAGTCTCTCTGTCTCTCGCTTCCCTGTGGTGAGTTCACTTCTGCAGTGAACACTGGCTCTCTGCCGGATTGGCAGGTGCTGCCCGCCCTGGGTACAGGCTGGGGGAGATGCGGTCCCTGACTTCAAGCAGATCAGGACACTCTGCTTCCTTTTGTCATTGTATTGTGGTTTCAGCTGCTGGAGACTCTTCCCTGTTCACAGACATGGGCGATGTGGCTCATAGCATGACTGTGACTGCCCCAGGTCACATAACAGATCAGATTGTGCCCCGCAGCCTCCGCCTCAGGCCTCCTTCCACCCTTGAGGCTGCAAGGCCAATGTGGCATTTCTGCTGCAATGAGGGGGACAAAAAAATATCAAAAAACACCTTAGATAAATTTAGATAAAATGAAAGAGGATAAATACAAGATACAAGAAAATGACATAAACCTGTTGGGAATGACAAATCTCTTAGGAAATAATTCAGTATAAAGTAAAAAAGAGGACAAAAACAGATTTTTAGAATTAGGGATAAAATGGCCCAGAATAAATACCAGCAATTTCAGAAGACAGGAAACCAAGTAAATTAAAATCAAAATGTAAGATAAGGTAAGAATCAGAAAGCAAATTAGAAACACTGCATAAAATGAAACAGAGGGAAGCTTCCGTGTCCTCAGGCAGGAGCCTCAGGAGCTGCAGCCCTGGGCAGCCATGTGTGCTCCTGGGCCGTGCTGGCTGGGCAGCAGGAGGCTTGTGGTTCGGCACAGCCTGGCTCCCTGCATGCTCCCGGGCGACCTTCCTTGTGGCTTCCCTGGTACGCCCTGAAATACCCACCCGTTACTTTGTTTGGTTTCTGTCTGTGATATTGACTCTACCTCCTAACAATCCCCTCCATCCCTCACTAGAATGTCAGCTCCATGAAATCAGGGACCTCGTGTATCCTATTCACAGCTACTTCTCCAAGAAAGTGACATAAACCTGTTGGGAATGACAAATGCCAAAAAGAGAATGCTGCACATGATGAGTACTCAGTAACAATGTGCTGATTCCCTTTGGTCCATGTTTTCTGGCTTCATGCTAGGAATTAAAACACATGTCTCAAGCCTTGAAGTTTATGTCATAACTGCATACCTTTACTGGGGTGAGGATTTATGGTTTTTTGTTTTGTTTTTTTGATACAGTCTCACTCTGTCACCAGGCTGGAGTGCAGTGGCATGATCGTGGCTCACTTCAAACTCCACCTCCAGGGTTCAAGCGATTCTCCTGTCTCAGCTTTCTGACTAGCTGGGACTACAGGCATGCACCACCACATCCAGCTAATTTTTCTTTCATCTCTACTAAAATTTTTAAGTAGAGATGAGGTTCACTATGTTGGTCAGGATCGTCTCGATCTCTTGACCTTGTGATCCACCTGCTCAGCCTCCCAAAGTGCTGGGATTACAGGTGTGAGCCACCACTGCCAGCCGAGGATTTATGTTTGGCAAAGAGTTGAAGGCATGCTTTGATAGCACGCTTTAGGCTCCTATCTGTGTAGACCTCAGGTATGAGAAAGCACAGGAAGTGGGGAACACAGCAGAATGTACTGGAATGTGGGCTCTGAACTTAGCCTCGGGCTCCAGCTCAGGAGACCTTGAGACTCCAAGGCACCAGACGTATTCCAAAGGAGAGGCGACTCCAGAACAGAAAAGGCCAAGTGAATGCCTCAGAGGTGTCTCTTCTTTAAAGAGTCATATTCTAAAACTGTTCCATTTCCCTCCTAGGGAAAGAGGACATACAGTATTTTGATTTTCTCTGAAGCCTCCATGAGGTTGGCCTGCTGGCCCACAGTGGATTTGGGAAGTCCCACTGCTTCCTTGCCTGCTGCCCTAACATCTGCAGGGTGTGGATCAGGGGATTTTTTTACCCTGGGAGGAGCATAGCTCAAGTCACAGAAAAATGCCTTAGTCGTGTCTGTAATGAGAATTACATGGGTTGCCTAGCTCACTGGGCTGTAAGCTCCAAGTCCCAAAGTCTGGTTCTTTTTTTTTTGAGATGGAGTTTCACTCTTGCCACCCAGGCTGGAGTGCAATGGTGCGGTCTGGGCTCCTTGCAACCTCCGCCTCCTGGGTTCAAGCCATTCTCCTGCCTCAGCCTCCCTAGTAGCTGGAATTACAGGCATCTGCCACCATTCCTGGCTAATTTTTGTATTTTTAGTAGAGTTGGGGTTTCACCACGTTGGCCCAGCTGACCTTGAGCTCCTGACCTCGGGTGATCCACCCACCTCAGCCTCCCAAAGTGCTGGGTTTGCAGACGTGAGCCACCGCTCCCAGCTGGTCTGATTCTATATAATGATACTACTGCTACTATTATTGCTATTGCTTTTTTAAACAGTTTTTATTATTATTATTTTTGATACAGAGTTTCATTCTTGTCACCCAGGGTGGAGTGCAATGGCACGATCTCAGCTCATTGCAACCTCCACCTCCCGGGTTCAAGCCATTCTCCTGCCTCAGCCTCCCGAGTAGCTGGGATTACAGGTGCCCGCCACCATACATGGCTAATTTTTGTATTTTTAGTAGAGACCAGGTTTCACTACATTGACCAGGCTGGTCTTGAGCTCCTGACTTCAGGTGATCCGCCTGCCTCGGCCTCCCAAAGTGCTGGGATTACAGTTGAGAGCCACTGCACCTGGCCTGCTATTGCTACTGCTACTGCTGCTACTGTTAATATTACTACTACCAGCTACTGCCATCAACAGCAGTAATATTTGATAGCATCCCCTAGTGCCAGGCACTCCTCAGGGTTCTATATTACCTAACTTAATCCTCATAGCAATTCTGTGAATTAAATATGATTACCATTTCACAGATGAGAAAACAGAGACACAGAGAGGCTAATACCTTGCCCAAGGTACACCTCTTGGTGAGCAGTGGAGCCCTATATGAACTCGGACAGCCTGGCCCTAGCCACCGCCCTATATACTGCCTGTCAGTGGGAAGCTAATCTGCCTCTACCCCCAGGAAGAAGTGTGTTCTCATGCTGGGTCTTCTCAGTCACCATGCGGTTAGACAGGTGGAATGCCATAACACGCTTCATTTTTCTGTTTCGTATATCTTCTCAGCAGAGGAATATTAGAGAGCATTAGGAATTGACCCACAGGGAGTTGGGGTTTGGAGAATCAAATGCATTTGAGGGAGAGAAGAACAGTGCAGTCCAGTCAGAGCCCAGGATTCTGTCTACCTCTGTGAAGGAGGCAGATGCTAGGAGGGTGGAGGTGACCTACCCTGGTCATGGGCTTGGAGTCAGCACCCCACTCCAAGGGTTTCTCCACAAGGGCATGCTCCGTGACTTTTTTGGATGTTAGTGGGCCTGGTGTTTGGATTTCACGCAGCCTCCGGTAGAGAGGGAGGGATCCTAAGCCCACAGGCCCTTCCTCTGATGGCGCAGCCTTCACAAGCTCTGGCCTGTGCAGCAGTTAGGGCTGACTCTAGCTCCAGGCTTGGTGGGTTGGAAATCACACCAAATGTTACCCCACATGTCAGACCCCAAAGTGTTGCTGAAAGCGTTTTCTTTTTTCCTTTTCTAGAATAGAACACAGCTGAAAGCACTTTTTACCATAACAGCAGAAGAAAACATAAGGGTAAGAGAAATGACACGACCTGAACACCCCCTGCCTTATATCTGTGTCTCTTCGCACCCATGCTGTGTGGGTCTCCTGCCTATCCTTGGTGCTGTGGGGAGGGGCCGGCTGCTGGCCTTGGTACCCCAGTTCCTGTGTGCCCTGAGGCTGCCTCACTGGTTTCCCTGGATGACCCTCTACCTGGGCAAGGCAGGTTGGCCACGGGCTGGACAGGCTGAGGCTCCACTGCCCATCTGTGCTACTGTCCAGCCATGCTCCTACTTGCCCCCAGCGTTTGCCACTAGGTCAAGCTTCTGGTCACATTTTGTCTTCCCAGATCTTCCCAAAGCCTGCCGTCTGCGGGCAGGCCTCTCTGCTTCTGCTGTTCCCCACGAATACTTCTCCATTTCTGTTCTTCAGTTTCCTCATTTGCAGCCAACATGTTCGCTCATTCTTGTATTCACCAAGTGTTAATTCACCAGGTAACAATACTTACATTTCTTAAGCACCTACTGGGTACCAGGCATTCTAAGCAATTTATACATGTGGAATCACGTCATCTTTACCACAGTCTTGTGAGACAGATTCTATTTTAAAATCACTGCCATTTCAGATGAGGAAACCAAGGCACATTAAAGTCAAGTCATTTGCCCAAGATCCCGTAGCTAGAATGTCAGAGTCCCCAAGGCCTACCCCCAGATTCAATGATTCTCTAGGGTGACTCATGGGACTTACATATACAGACATGCGCCACCTAATGACATTTTGGTGAACAATGTCATCGAAGTAAAATTTCGATGACATAAAAGAAATGACACTCGAAGATAAATCCTCTCAGCAAGGCAGTTTACTTCTGTAGAAGGATGTGCCTCATGGATGGAGCAATGGTGAGCACACACCTGGACAAGGGAGGAAAAGGGGTACTTATTCCTGATGGAGGTTGCTGCTACTGCTGTGTTGTTCCCCTGTTGGCTAGGGTTAGACCGCACAGGCTGGACTAATCCTGATTGGCTAGTTTAAGGAGAGCAGGGGTACGAGCTGGGGTGTCAGGGTGGGTGGTTTGGTGAGAGGGATGGTTACGGGCAGGTCAGAGCAGGTAGCCAGGGGTGACCTAGGTCAAAGCAGGTGACTGCAGCAGGTGACCAGGGCAGGTGACCGAAGCAGGTAACTGAGTCAGGATGGGGATGGGGACCAGGGGAACAGATGTGAACTACTGATTAGAATGGGTGGAAGAGGTTGTTTACTGAAACTACAAGGAAATTAAGCTTTAAAGTGGAGGACAAAGAACTGAGCATACTGACATGCTGATTCTTTGAAGAAAACTTTAGAATTCATTGTATCCAATAAATGGACTGCATGTATGAAGGTGGTCCCCTAACATTGTAATGCAGCTGAAAAATTCCCATCATCCAGTGATGACATAGCTGTGTACCATCCATCATGGCACAGTGTGTTATGCACCTGTTTGGTGATTCTGGTGTGAAACCTACTGTGCTGCCAATCATAAAAAGTCTAGCATGTACAATTATGTACAAACATAATACTTGATAATGATACTAAAAGACTATGTTACTGGTTTACGTATTCACTATACACACTTTTTATTGTTATTTTAGAGTGTATTCCTTCCACTGATCAAATCCAAAGTAAACTTACCTATAAATCAGCCTCAGGCAGGTCCATCTGGAGGGGTCTAGAAGACGGCATTGTTATCCTAGGAGATGGCAGATCCATGCCTGTCATTGCTCCTGAAGACCTTCCAGTGGGACAAGGTGAGGAGGCGGAAGGCAGGGATGTTGGTGATCCTGACACCGTGTGGGTCTAGGCTAATGTGTGTGTTTGTGTCTTAGTTTTTAACAAAAAAGTTTAAGAAGTTTTTTTAAAAAACCTGAAAAATAATAGAAAGTTTACAGAGTAAGGATATAAAGAAAGGAGCTATTTTTGTAGAGCTGTACAATGTGTTTGTGTCTTAAACTGTGTTATTACCAAAGAGTCCAAATGTTAAAAAATAATAAAAAGGTAATAAAGTCCCAAGGAGGGGCACATCACACACTGGGGCCTGTTGGCGGGTAGGGGACAAAGGGAGGGAGAATATTAGGACAAATACCTAATGCATGCAGGGCTTAAAACCTAGATAACAGGTTGATAGGTGCAGCAAACCACCATGGCACATGTATACTTATGTAACAAACCTGCACGTTCTGTACATGCATCCCAGAACTTAAAGTAAAATTAAATAAAGTAAATAAGTTATGGTAAGCCAAGATTAACTTATTTACTGAAGAAACCTACACAGCATGTATTTTATGTATTTTTAAAATAAATTTAGTGACCAGGCATGGTGGCTCAGACCTGTAATCACAGTAATCACCTTTGGGAGGCTGAGGTGGGCTGATTACTTGAGGCCAGGAGTTCAAGATCAGCCTGGCCGACATAGCAAAATCCATCTCTACTAAAAATACAAAAGAATTAGCTGAGTGTGGTGGCACATGTCTGTGATTCCAGCTGCTCGAGGCTGAGACATGAGAATTGCTTGAACCTGGAAGGCGGAGGTTGCAGTGAGCCGAGATCACGCCACTGCACTCCAGATTGGGCAACACAGTGAGACTCTGTCTCAAATAAAATGAATAAATTTAGTGTAGCCTGAGGATGCAGCGTTTCTAGTGTCGACATAGTGTCCAGTAATGCCCCAGGCCTTCACATTCACTCACCACTCACTCACTGACTCGCCCAGAGCAACTTCCAGTCCCACAAGCTCCAGTTACGGTCAATTTCCTATACAAGTGGTTTTTTTTTTTTTTTTTGTCTTTCATACATATTTTTCTTTTCTTTCTTTCTTTTTTTTCTTAGAGTCTTGCTTTGTCACCCAGGCTGGAGTGCAGTGGTGCATTCTCAGCACACTGCAACCTCTACCTCCCAGATTCAAGTGATTCTCTTGCCTCAGCCTTCTGAGTAGCTGGGATTACAGGCACCCACCACCACGTCCAGCTACTTTTTGTATTTTTAGTAGAAACAGAGTTTCACCACATTGGCCAGGCTGGTCTTGAACTCCTGAACTCAAGTGATCCAGCCACCTCGGCCTCCCAAACTGCTAGGATTACAGGCTTTTTGGTACCTTTTCTATACTTAGATCTATTTATATATACAAATACTTAGCGTGTGTTACAGTTACCTACAGTATTCAGTACAGTTACATGCTGTACAGGTTTGTAGCCTAGGAGCAATAGACTATACCACAGAGCATAGGAGAGTAGTAGGCTAGATCATCTAAGTTAGTATAAGTCACACTATGATGTGTGCAAAATGAGGAAATTGCCTAACAGTGCATTCCTAGGAACATCTCTCTGTCGTTAGGTGATGCATGCCTGTAGTTGTACCCACTTCTATGACTTACTACGGTAAAAAGATACAAAGCAAAATCAGCACAGGGAAAAGGTGCATGGGGAGAAGCTTGGAGAAAATCACCTGCAAGTTTTTGTTTTTTTAGACAGAGTCTCACTCTATGGCTTACGCTCGAGTGCAGTGGTGTGATCTCAGCTCACTGCAACCTCTGCCTTCTGGATTCAGGCGATTCTCCTGCCTCAGCCTCCTGAGTAGCTGGGACTGCAGGTGCACGCCACCATGCCCAGCTAATTTATTGTTTTTTAGTAGAGATGGGGTTTCACCATGTTGGCCAGGATAGTCTCCATCTCCTGACCTCGTGATCTGCCTGCCTGGGCCTCCCAAAGTTCTGGGATGCAAGTTTTAAGAGTCCTCTCCTAGTGGAGTCACAGAGGGTATGCTTCATTCCCCCAGCATGAGTTGTGATAACACATGTGAAGCTCCTTAGAGACTCAGTGCCAGAATTTTTATTGGGGGCTGGCCATGTAGGCACTCTCTGCCTGTCATATACCAAGATTCCAGACTCTCAGAAGGAAAGCGGGTGCTCAGCATAAGCCACACTGTTTACACAGACAGTTTGAAAACAGAGAGCCTCTCTAACCAGAAAATAGTGGAAACCCTCCCAAAATCCATGTTCCCAGATATCAACTGAGGCCCAGCCTTGCAGGAAGGGCTTTCAGAGGATGGCAGTCTTTGGCTGGAGTTGTTCACTCTTTTCTGAATGGCTAGTAAGTGTCAGGACCCGGATTTGAATCCAAGCAGTTTGGCTCCAGAGGCCCGCTGTCAGGCACTGGGCCACACTGCCTCTCAGAGAGCCAGAGTCCTGCACAGAAGAGAGGAAGAGAGAGTACAAGGCTGGCCTTGGGTGAGTGTTCAGTTTGGTGGGACCATCAGGTGCACTGGGTAACAAGTCTCCCTGGTGGTCTGTGAGCTCCTGGTAGGTGAGGCCGTGTCATATTCACCCATGTCCCCCACTGTGTAGTACATTGTAGGTGGCACTCAATGGGTAAATATCCCGTGATTGAGCTTATTGTCGTCAATGGTGATGATTGTTGCTCAGGAGGAGGTGCCTGGTTGCTGCTAGAGCATACTAAAAGGCAGAGAACACTCACTAAAGGGTGTTTCTGAGCTGCCGCATGCTCCATTATGGATGGAGTTGAGCCATGCCCACGTCTTCCAGGCTTCCTGTCACCTGCATATTGCCTTCAGGAGCAAGAGGAATAGTTGCCCCTGGGATGCAGACCTGTGGATGCAAGGCATGGCCATGGAGCTGGAGCTGGATTTCAGCCACACCAGCCCCCAGGACAGGCGTGCCTGGGCTGTGGACCACATTCAGGAAGCTCCTTCTTGAGTGGGGAGAGGAGGTGTACGCATAGGGTGGCCCTGTGATGTTGTGTGGGCCCAGCAGACTCTTGGATCATAAAGCCTGGCTGTGAATCCCTGTTCCTCCACTGATTGCATGTGACCTTGGACAGGTCACTTACCTCTGAGGGCCTCAGTTTCCCCAACTATGAAATGAGAGTCATAACAATATTCACTTCATAGAGTGGTTGTCAAGGTCAATGGATCAAGTGATGTAAAGCACTCAGCACAGTGCCCAGCGTTGTGAGGGCTCCATGAATGTCAGCTGTTACCATCAGCACTGTTATTATTATTTACACATGAGGACAACACAGCTGTGCCGAGTGTTCTGTGACACTGAGAATGAATGTTTTGCATCAGGGCCTCATGTGCCAGTGCCCACGGGGGCCACTCAGGTGCTATAAGTGTATGTTAGGCTCAGTGCAAGATTCTAGGAAGTAATGGAGTGTGGGGCAGCCTGGACACTCAGGTCATCTGTCACCCACCATCCCCACCCTCATACTCAGGCTGAAAAAAAAAAGACCAAAGAATGCAGAGTACTCACTGAGTTTGTGAGTTCGTGACCTGAAATATAGATTGCTTGTCCTATGGGCACTGACAGGAGAGAGAGAACTCCATGGGCTGGGGGGACTGGCAGGCTTCTTGGAGGAGGAAGAATTCAACTGGGCCTTGAAGGTTAGGTTTAATTAAAAATAGGGAAGGGGCAGCTGAAGATCCAACTTCTGTGTTAAGCCAGTGTTGACTACTGGTCAGGCATGAACCGAGAGCTGCTGGGTGGCACGCACAGAAGGGTGAGTCAGGACCATGGCAGTCATGGCATATGTTCCAGCAGGGCTGGCACAGGCATCTGCAGAGATAGTGGGATTACACCAGACCCATGTGGTCGCGATGAATTGGATGAGCTCACTGGGAGGGTAGCAGCGCCCCTGTCATTTGCATCAGGCAGTTAAGAAACACAGGGTAGGCCGGCGAGGTGGCTCAGCCTGCAATCCCAGCGCTTTGGGAGGCCGAGATGGGTGGATCACGAGGTCAGGAGTTCAAGACCAACCTGGCCAACATGGTGAAACCCCTGTCTATACTAAAAATACAAAAAAATTAGCCAGGCGTGGTGGTGGGCACCTGTAATCTCAGCTACTTGGAAGACTGAGGCAGAGAATGACTTGAACCCAGGAGGTGAAGCTTGCAGTGAACCAAGATCACACCACTGCACTCTAGCCTGGGCAACACAGCGAGACTCTATCTCAAAAAAAAAAAAAAAAATACAGGGTAAAAACAGGAGGCTTCCATTGTGTAAACAGAGATTCTGCTGCACTTGAGAGCTACCCATTATCTTCTTAATTTCCTATTACTTTCCTGAGGGTGAAACTGACACATGTAAGCCAAGGAAAATGAGATCCCAAGAAATTATTTCTCAGTTTTTCTCAAGAAGTCTTTTTCTCCTTTCTGTCTTTTGGCTGAGTAGTGTCTTTTTGAGAGGAAATAAGAATCATACATTGAGTGCCGGTCTCAGATGGCATAGACATCACCTTCTGTGTTCACATGTGCCCATGAAAGGGCTGGGTACCATGCCGGGCACCAGGAGAACAGGTCACAGTGTTCTGCTACCAGGATCTCGGGTCTAATCAAAGGGAGACATTTAAACCAATTGTTATAGTACCCCAATTCATGTAGAGCACAATTCCAATACTAATTTAATGGAACTTTGGAGGGGATGTGAAAAAAAATTAGTTTCACCTGAAAATATACCTTATGAACCCAGATGGGAAGATTTTGAAAATGGAGAGTAATGTGAGAGGATTTGCCGTAGCAGATATTAAGAATATTACGAAGCTACAGTAATGCAACATTTGACTGCAACAAGAGACATCAGATCAATGGAACAAAAGATAAAATCTACACACGTATGTATACATATGTTTTAAACCAATGGGAGAAGGATGTATCATACATGAATTTGGTAACAATTGACTGGGTCTTTTGAAAGATAAAGATGTATTTCCCAATCAGATAAAAATCTCAGTAAATGTAACAATTTGTCAAAAGTGGGCTAATAGGATATGATCTGGAGAAAACTGTGGATGTGGGTACACAACGTTGCAAACTTTACATTTAAAAACAGCACTCAGAAAGATAAATGAGAAACTTGGGGAATATTTGTAATATATCTTGTATAAGAGACAAAAGATTAATGTTGTTAATATATAAAGGGCATTTTAATCTTAATGTATACGAGATGGAATGCCACAATAGATAGCTATCTATGATACGAGAATTTCCCAAAGACGAGGCTTACGGGGTACCCTTGAGGCACAGTGGCAGCCCGTCACTCTGAGGGCGAAATCACGTGGCTGTTAGTTGGATTTGGAGGCCTAGGGCTTTGCACACAATTGCACGTTATCATTTTTGCCTTCTTTGTGGACACTTAATCAAGCCCGCTAACCATTGCCCCAATCTGCATTTCTTGCTTTGCTGACTGCCCCCGCATCCTTTCCTTTCTGACTCCAGTTTTGCTCCATACCCAGCCCATTGTCCACGCTGGAGTGGTCTTCCCTAAAACACAAACCTGCCTGCTTTCTATTCCTGAGGGGCCCCCATTCAGGATCCATCAGGAAGGCTGACCCCTGCTAACCATCTCCCAGGGCTACTGGGTGCCTTTGTTTTCCATTACGCTCTGGGTTCGCACATCCTGTTCTCATCTTAGCTGTTCTTTGGGCAACTCGTAAACTTCCCTCTGGGTTCCCGAGAGGCCGGCACGTCTGCCGGGGACTCTTGGCCAGCAAAAGGGTCCCAACCTGAATAGGGGAGTGTGCGGAAAAAAGAGTAGACAGGCAAGCGGGGTCTGGAGGGCTGAATAAGCAATACTTGAACAGTAATGCTTAAACAGCAGCTTTATTGTGCACACAGTATATATATGTTTGTCCTACATCATTAACAGGAACAGATACCATTATCTCATACATGAGAGCAGTACATAAGAACAATAGTAAAATCAGATACATAATTGGGTACAATCAAGTCACGCAGGTGGTGGGGAAACCTATAGTTAAAAGTTACTGACCTATGTAAGGCACCAGAGAGGCAGAAACTCATTATATTTGCGCAGTCACAAGAACAAGCACAGGACCCAATAGTGGGTAAACAAAGTCATAAATCAGATACAGAAGCTGAACACATTGTCCTGTCAGACCACATGCAAGTCACATCACTGTCTCACAAAGTTCTTTTTATAATTCCTTTACCTGCAGTTCCTACTTTCCCATAGCTCGACTGCCTCCAACGGGAAACTGTGTCCGGGCTCAAGCTCACCATATGGCAAGGCCCAATTCTGAGGGGCCTCACATGGGAACGATCCCCACACTTCCCGCCAGACCCTGACCAACATCTCCACTCTCTGATGCCCTAGCTCTCCCCTCGCAAGCTGGTTGCACCCTTCGCTGGAGTCCTATGCATTCGACCATGTATTAAAGCCTGGCACTGTGTGACATTGAGATTATTCCTCTGGATGGCACTTAATACATTTTTGTTGACATCAGAATAGAATTGTTACAATGGAAGAGACCTTAAAGATGATCTAGTCCCACTTTCTCATTTTAGAGTAAAAACCTCCAGTCCAGAGAGGTTCTGGGAACTGGCCAGGTTCTGCACTCAACATCATTGTAGTCAGAATCATGCTGTATGATTCATTCTTTAATCCAGGCGCTCTTCCCTAGATTGGTAAATTAGCAAAGCTGCCTTGGTAAGTGTGATTGTCTCTACCTGTGATTACCTTTGAGCTCTCACTCTTACCAGAACTGTCAGCTGGGAGGCCAAGGGTCTCTGCCCTCGGGGCTGCCCCTCAAGGACTGTGTGACAAAGGTCAGCCAGCCACTCACCCCTCTCCTTCTTGGATCTCAAGCTCAGAGTAAAGGATTTCAAGTAAATGACTTCTAGACTGTTTCAGAGAAAACAGTCATCTCCATGTGCATCAAGCATTTTCTCTGTTTGGAAGGGTTGGGTGGGTGGCATTTAATATAAGGCCACTGTGGGCATTTTGAAGAAATGTCCTCTCCATACCACCACCCTCCACATGCAGAAAAGTTGGAAGAATAAAATAACTTCATGCCGTAATCCCACCAGCAGGGAGAACCATTGCTAACATGTTTGCTACTCGCCTTCCGCAAGGCTATGAATATATTTAGTACATAATTGAAGTCAAAACTCTGTAAACAATTCTTCATCATGCTTTTGTAACTTGGTGTTAGATTCTGAGCATTTAAAGTGTTCGTTTTGAAAGGCCTGTTTATCCAGCATGACTCTTCATAAATGCAGTGACAGAATGCATCAAAGGCATCTGCTCCTGCTAATATGTGATTAAAGGGGTGGTAATCGCAGATGATTCTCTTCCAGAGACAAGAAGGAAAGTGAGGAGGTCTCTGGGTGATGGGAAGCCAGGATAAGCATCTCTTTTTCTCTATTCTTAAACAATGGAGTTTAAGGTAAGGATGCTCTTTGGAATCTGCTTAGAGTGATTCTCAGTGGAACTTGGCCACATCATTTTTAAGGGAATCTCAGAAGCGTGGTTAACGTGGGGCTGATTCTGGTGCACTAAGCCACTTCTGGTTCTGAACTGCAGCAGTGGGTCCCACCATCCTGCCCCACCAAGCTGGATTCAGGGACATTGTTGACTCCTCCCGTGTCCAGCCTCTTACGTATCCATTCCAACATGACATCAGGGTGACTGTCTCCTAAATATTCCTCTAATCTGTGCCCTTCCCACCAGCCAACAATAGTAGTAGTTTTAGTGCCTCAGATTTACTGACTTCTGTGTGCTGTAGCCCTAAACATTAGGCAGTGTTTTTGTGTGTAAAGTACACACGGCATAAAATCTACTGTTCCAGACGTTTAGTACATTCACAGTGTTGTGCAGCCATCACACTGTCTGCTTTCAGAACGTTTTCCCGACTCTGAAAGGAAACTTGGTGCCCATTGGTTACTTCCCATTTCCCTCTCCCCTTTCCCCTGGAAACCACTCATCTGCTTCTGTCTCTGGATTAGCCGACTCTGTACCTTTCAGATAAGTGAAATCACACAGTGTGTATCCTTTTGTGTCTGGCTTCTTTTACTTGGCATCATGTTCTCAGTGTCTCTCCATGTTGTAGCATACACCAGAACTTCATTCCTTTTTGTTTGTTTTTTGGGTTTTTTTTTTTTTTTTTGGAGATGGAGTCTCACTCTGTTGCCAGGCTGGAGTGCAGAGCCATGATCCTGGCTCACTGAAACCTCTGCCTCCTGGGTTCAAGTGATTCTCCTGCCTCAGCCTCCCAAGTAGCTGGAACTACAGGTGTGCACCACCACACCCAGCTAATTTTTGTGTTTTAAGTAGAGACGAGGTTTCATCATTTTGGGCAGAATAGTCTTAATCTCTTGACCTAGTGATCCACCCACCTCAGCCTCCCAAAGTGCTGGGATTACAGGCATGAGCCACCAAGCCTGGTACTTCATTCCTTGTGATGGCTGAATAATACTTCATTTCTCCATTTTATGGATATACAGCATTTTTCTTCTCTGTTCCTCAGGATGTTTAGCTTATTGTGAACAGTGCTGCTATGAGGATTCGAGTACAGATTTTTGTTTGAATGCCTATTTTAAATTCTTTTGGGTATATGTTTGGGGGTGAAATTGCTGGGTTGTATAGTAATTCTATTTTTAACCTATTGCCACTCAGAGCTGGAGAGACCCAGTGACCCACAGTGTGGAAGGGGGTGGATCTAAAAGCTGAACCCCCATCAAAGGCCAAAGTCCATGGTCCTTGCTGGCATGTCCTGCTGCCTCCTGCAGCCTCTTTTCATGACCCCCGTTTCTCCCTTGGCATCCCGGTTCACCTTCCTCCAGGCTGAAGTCATACAGCGGCCAGTTATCTTTCTAAAATACTGATCTCACCACATTTCTTCCTGGCGTAAAGCCTCTCACTTGTTCCCCTTATTCCCTTAGGGTGACACAGCAAATCCCTGACCTGCTCTCGAAGGCCCTCTTGGGCTGGGGCTGCTTGTCTTGCCGGCTGCAGGCCCTGCTCAGGCCAGTCCTTCTCTAGGCTCACCTTCCTCCTGGCCCAGCTCATTCTCCTCTGCCCACCAATCACCTCTTAGAAAGCCTTCTATCCTTTGAGCTAGGAGAGGAGCTCCCTCCCTCCCCCAGTCCTCTAGGCTCCCCAGACTCAGCCCAGGCACATCTGTGGCAGCAGCATCTGCCTGCCTGTTCATTCCTCTGTGGGATTGTGAGGTCCTTGAGCAGGGCCTGGCTCTGGTTCCTCCTTGTTCTTACAGCAGCCAGTACAGGGCTCCATTGACTCAGTGAATTAACATCAGGAAAGTATAGTGTCACATCCAAACATGGGGCCAAACCTGGCCGCCCACTTGATGTATCCACTTAAATAGAAAGGTTCAGGCAAACAAAGTTACAGCAAAGCTTGGGTTCTGCCCATGTGAAATGGATGTAAGAATTCTGCATTTATAGTATTGTTTGAAAGATTAAAAAGGGAATAAAGCCTGGCCTGTGGAAAAAATTAAAGTTTGAAGAGATTAGGAAGGCTTTTGGCCAGAGACTCAGGAATTCCAAAATCCTGCCCTGCTATTGCCTCACCCCCAAAAGGTGAACTACATACTCAGAGTGGGAATGAAAGTGTTAACAGTGGCACAAACCCTTGATGATTCAATTTGGGGCTCCTGATAAAGAACCAGGCTAGGAGAGGCAGGTGGGATGTGAAGATTACTAGCCTCAACTGCTGGATATGAGTCTCAGGTCCACTACTTACTATGTCTGTGACCTTGGGCCATTTAAAAAACTTATTTCTACAATGACATTGTAAAGTGGGAGTTAAAATAGTTCCCATGTAAGAGTATCACTGTGGCGATTAGTTGGATTAATAGATGTAAAGCACTTGGACCCACCCCTGGTGCTTAGTATCTGCTTAACACTTGTTCTCCAAAATGACATTGGTGATGTTGTTGCTGCTGCTGATCTTCTCATGATGGTGTTGATGGTGGTGGGAGTGAAGATGGTGGTGATGGTGATATTGATGATGTTGATAGTGGTGATGGTGATGATCATGGTGAAGATGATGGTGATGGGGCTATTGATGATGTAGTGATGGTGGTGATGGGGATACTGATGATGTTGATAATGATGGTGGCTATGGTCATGGTGGTGATAGCGATGATGAATTTGATGGTGATGCTGCTGCTGGTGATCATGATGGTGTTGATAGTAATGGTGAAGATTATGGTGATGGAGATACTGATGATCATGATGATGGTGGTGATGGTCATGGTGAAGGCGATAGGGATAATGACGATGTTGACAATGATGGTGGTGATGGTGATGGTGAAGATGATGGTGATGGTGATATTGATGATGTTGGTAGTGATGGTGATAATGGCCAATGTCAAGATGATGTTGATGATGATATTGATGATGTTGATGGTGATGGTGGTGATGGTGATGGTGGTGATGATGATGATGATGAATTTGATGGTGATGCTGCTGATAGTGGTCATGATGGTGTTGATGGTGATGGTGGTGATGATGATGGAGATACTGAAGACATTGATAGTGATATGGTGATGGTGATGTGGTGATGGTGAAGATGATGGTGATATTGATGATGTTGATAGTGAAGATGGTAATGGCCAATGTGAAGATGATGGTGATGGGGATATTGATGTTGATAATGATGGTGGTGATGTGGTGATAATGATGATGATGATGAATTTGATGGTGATGCTGCTGATAGTGATCATGATGGTGTTGATGTGATGATAAAGATGATAATGATGGAGATACTGAAAATGTTGATAATGATGGTGGTGATGGTGATGGTGATGGTGACAATGAATTTGATGGTGATGCTGCTGATAGTTATCATGATGGTGTTGATGTGATGATAAAGATGATGATGATGGAGATACTGAAGATGTTGATAATGATTTGATGGTAATGTGGTGATGGTGATGGTGGTGATGGTGATGATGAATTTGATGGTGATGCTGCTGATGATGGTGATCATGATGGTGTTAATGAAGGTGTTGATCATGATGGTGATGGTGAAGATGGTGGTAATAGGGATATTGATGATGTTGATAATGATGGTGGTAGAGTTAATGTTGTTGATGATGATAGCGATGGTAGTGATTATGTGGAGCCTCCTTCTTACCATAAAATTACATATCGAGATCTTACTCTTCTTTGGTCATTCTTCATGGAGGAAGAAGATTGAAGGGTAGAGGCATTGTAGGCAGGGCAGGACCTGGCATAATTTAACAACACAGATAGATGAAGAAAGTGAGGGTCATGAGTGGGTCTGCCCCATGAAGGTAGGCTCTACCTACGTTTGCTCATTACTTGGTGCCAGAAAGCAGGAATTGTAAGAGAAGGGGGTGAAAGGTGATGGTATCTGCAGAACCGGCCCTGGTTTTTACCCCTTCCTAGATCCAGGCATCCATTCCCACAGTTGTGTTGCTACTTTAAGCATTGATCAAGACCCTGCTCCACTGAACTGTCCGAAGTACCTCTACTCTTCAGTTTCTTAGCCATGCACATGTGGCCAAAGGAAAGTAAGGTCTTAAGATGTAGAATTAGAAGATGGGAGTGGAAAGAGGAAGAGATTTAAGGTAGCCTGACTCAGCTATCCACTTCTATTTAATGAAGTAGGAGGAAGGAAGGGAGGCAGAAGGAGAGAAGGAACACATGAGAGAGTTCTGTTGCTGTCTTTTGCAGTAGAGTGATGCTGCCCATACGTAATCTCAGTCATATAGCTAACTTCTACCATGGTGTGGGAGATTAGGACTAAAAATGTTTTAGAAAAATGTACAGCCCCCTGGACAGTAAGTAGTATCTAGCTCCAGTGGGGAAAACGTACATATTGAAGTCCCGCAGAGCTAATTCTGTTTTAGCTGTGGGCTTCGAGTAATTATTCAATCTCTGCATCTCCATTTGTCTATCAGTAGAACAGGGATGATACATGTCCCACAGGATTACAGAAGATTGAATGAAATAAAGTATATGAAGCACTGCGTTAGTGTCCTCAGGCTGCCATAGCAAATCTCCACAAGCTTGGTACCTTAAAACAACAGCAGTTCACTTTCTCACGGTTCTGCGGGCCGAAGTCTGAAATTAAGGTGTTGGCAGGCAAGGCCACGCTCCTTCTGAAGACCCTGGAGAAGCATCTTTCTTTGCCTCTTCTTAGCTTCTGGTAGTTCCAGAGATCCTTGGCATTCCTTGGTTTATAGCTGCGTCATTCTGTCTGCTCCATCTTCACATGGCCCTCTTCTCTGTGTGTGTCTACAAATCTCCCTCTCCTCAAGAGGACAGTCATTGGATTCAGGACTCACCGTGACCCAGTATGACCTCATCTTAACTTGGACTACATTGACAAAGACTCAATTTCTAAATAAAGTCACATTCATAGGTATTGGGGTTAGGACTTCAACATATCTCTTTATAGGGCACAAGTCAACTCAACTCACTACATTTACCTAGCCCAGAGATTGGTGTATTGCAGGTAATCACAATTGTTAATTCCCTTTAAATCCCATTCCCTCTTCTCGAAGATGAAAAAACAAGTTGTTGCCTTCTTTGAAGGAAAAGGGGATTAACAATTTTGAAAACAGATTGCTGATCTTTAGCTACTGTGTTCTTTTACAGATGGATTTTTCAGTTTCCTTTCCATCAATATTTTGACATAAACCTCCATGCAGTGCTATTCATGTTTATCCAGTTTATTGATTTTTTTCTTGTCTAGTGGGTACACAGTCAGGGCTCAGGGAGCAGAGGGACATTTCCAGAACAAATGGAGTACTTAGATTTCATTTTGGTGGTAATCAAAATTCAAGATTTAGGATCAGATGATGTTAGAGCAGGAAAACAGAATTGGTTCTCTGTCAGTCTCTTATAAGAGCCTCTGTGGACAGAGTCTGATTTATCAAAGGTGAGTTATAAGGGGCATCACACTTTGATTGAGGTTTCATAAACACTTGAACAGAAGCTCCTGCTTCTGACCTAACTTAGCTTTGACAGTCTAGAAGGCCAGGATGTCCTCACTGGTCCGTCAGAAAAAAACGTACCCTTGACTACAGTCTTCATTGTGGCTGCAAAAATGAGGACTAGGCTGGTTGTCTTCTAGCCCCCAAACAATACATTTGGTGTCCCATGGTCTGGAGCCATTCTGAATTAAACTAATTGTCACAGGTGTGCTTTTCTGGAGAAAGATGCTGGCGCAGAGTTTTGGGTATAATACGCTTACCATTGTACAGAGAGGAGTTAGCATATCCAGCTGGAGCCTGCTATCCTTAGAAAGGCTTGCTTACATTATTGATCCTGGGCTGGTGTCTGGGAACTTGGATTTCAGGATTCCGATCTTCTTAAAACTGAAAAGAGTGGCTCCTTGTACCTAAAGTGTTTTTCACATATAGCATAGTTTATGCTGATTACCTGCTGTTTTTCTTGGAGTATGAAATTTTGGTACATGCCAGACACAGGGTACCTATGTGATCAGCCTCGAATAAAAACCCTGGACACCGAGTCCCTAATGAGCTTCCCTGGGAGACAACATTTCACATGAGTTGTCACAGCCCCTCGCTGGGGGAATTCAGCATGTCTTGTGACTCCACTGGAGTCTGGGAGCATATGCCTGGTTTTCCTTGGACTTTACTCCATTCTTCCCATTTCTAACTTTGCTTTGTGTCTTTTTGCTGTAATAAATCATACTTGTGAGTGCGATTGTATGCAGGTGGCCTTGGGGATCCTTGGTACAATCATTAACCCCCTATGAAAGGAAGAAGAAAGAAGCAGGAATGAAAAGAGGGAGAAGTCGAGTTGTGATTTGGGTTGAAAAAGCTCAGCGGTCTGGGTGATTTTCATCTGTCAAACTTGCCTTACATTTTTTTTGTAATCATCATAATGATAGTAATAATTATTATTATTGTATCCTATTACACAAGTAATACATGCCCATTGTGGAAATATTAGAAAACAAGCATAAAGAAGGTGAAAAACCTCATGAAGAAATTATGTTCAAATAAAATTCTACAAGATTTTCTTTATAATTTACACATGTATATATATCCATATTATTTTTATTTTCATGAAATGGAGATTATACTATGTATTTTTTGCAAAGTTACATTAGTATATAAGCCTTTTTATATATTAGTAGAAATGTATTCAAAAATCTTCTTTTAAGTGGTAAGATATTCAGAACTATAGGGAAAAGGGGGAAATCTTAAAAGCTCACCCAGAAAGCTCACCCAGAAAGCAAAAACAGATCCTTCTAAAAGGTTATCAGCACACTTCTGTCAGAAGACAGTGGAGTGGCACCATCAACATTCTGAGGGAAAGTGATTTTGAACCTTGAGTTATATACCCAACTACACTATCGATCAAATTGAGGGCTCAGTGACAGCATTTCCAAATGTGAGAAAAGAACATCTTCTCTAAACAAACTTACTTGAGAATAAGTAGATACTTAGGATACTTCATCAGAATAAAAAAGAATTACCCAAGGAAAAGGAAGAAATGGGATCCAAGGAATCTAGTTTTTCTTCCATTGGTAATGCTGTGACAATATAGAAGGCAGTGAAGAAAAAGAAAAAGCTCTCTATGATACCAGAAAACCTAGAAAGTAGCCAGGTGTGATTAAATCAGAAAGTCAGAGAACTCTGGGAATGATGACTTTAAGAAAAAGTAAATTTGACTCTCTATAACAGATAGTATTATTAAGAACATGAGTATATGCTAGGAAGAAAAAAGAAAGGCCATGAAAAACTTCAGGAAAAACAAAAAGTCACACAAGGAAATGCTAATTCACATTGAAGCAAACTGAAGATGTAGCCCGATTTGGAATAATTAATAAAGTGTGAGAAGGGAGGGGTGAATTAGAAACATAAGGGGCAGATATTTAGTGACACAGGATTGGATCCAATTACTTTACTCTGCAGTGAGCAACATTTGCCTAATCATAGTAATAATATTGTCTTTTAAAATTTGTAGTTCCTGGAATTAACCTGTAAACAATCATCAGGACTGAATTCTGGTTGCAAAACAAAATATATATGTTATAAATCTAATAAATTCTGGAAGGCAGAAATGGGGAAGGAGGGGTAGGGGCAAGTGTGGGGCACTAATCTCGCTAGTCAGAAGATGAGATTTTCTTTAAATGTAATGCCATAAAAATTGGGATTTGATTATTTAATTTAAAGTTACAGAGTGTAGCAAGAAGATGAGGGTGTTATGGGTTCTTCTCTGGCCTCTGCAGAATTCTGCCCCTGATTCTCAGAAAATGTCACGGATCCCTAGTGCTTCCTTCGGATTGTCACATATTTGATTTGGGAACTTAACATTCTTGAGTGTCTGTGATGTGCTAGGCTTGGGGTTGGATGGCCCTACTGTGTGCAAGTCACCATGTGTCAGCTCTTTGACAGGCTTGTCATGCACTGAGGAAACTCAGGCTCACAGAGACCATTGAGGGCCTCCAGGCAGCCAGCTGGTAGCTGGCAGAGTGGGACTCAAATGCAAGTGAATGTCCTGGCTCCCTGCTAGGTCTCTCTGACACTCAATCACCTGTGTGGCCTGGGAGACACAGTCTGACCATGCATGAATCCTGCTCTCCTCCTGTCCCCGCAGGTTCTGCCAAACCATGGCCTCCACGCAGCGGGGTTCTTCTTCGCCTTCCTTCTCTCCCTTGTGCTGACCTGGGCTGCCCTCTTCCTCATGGTTCGCTGTCAGTGTCTGAAGGGAAACGCGCTCACCAGACGTCGGGTGAGTCTTCCCTGATGGTGATTTGGAAGATAGGGGATGTGAGGTTGAAGTTCATCCTCCGGTTCTGTGGGTCTCAGCCCTGGGTCTCCACCAGCATCACTGAAAGGGGCTGTGCACAAAACCCGTGTCCCGGGCCTGCCTCCAGAACTGATGCGCTCGTCCTGGGATGCATCCCCGTCATTCTTTTTTTTTCCTTAAGAGCCAGGGTCTCGCTGTGCTGCCCAGGCTGAGTGCAGTGGCTGTTCATAGGCACGATCAAAAACTCTACAACTTGGAACTCCTGGGCTTTAGCAATCCTCGTGTTTCATCCTTCCAAGCAGTTGGGACTGCAGCTACGCAGCAACATGCCCAGCTTAGTCATTTTTAAAACTTCCCCCAGTGTTTTTTGAGATGGAGTTTGCTCTGTTGCCAGGCTGGAGTGCAGTGGCATGATTTCAGCTCACTACAATCTCTGCCTTCTGGGTTCAAGCGATTCTCCTGCCTCAGCCTCCCTAGTAGCTGGGATTACAGGCATGCACCACCACACCCAGCTAATTTTTGTATTTTTAGTAGGGAATGGGTTTCGCCATGTTGGCCAGGATGGTCTCGATCTCTTGACCTTGTGATCTGCCCGCCTTGGCCTCCCAGAGTGCTGGGATTACAGGCGTGAGCCACTGCGCCTGACCAAAACTTCCCCCAACGATTCTAACCACCAGCCAGGTGGGAGAACTCCTGCGGCTATTACCTGGTACACAGCCTGTCAACCCCACGCATCCCATCGCCCCCACGCATCCCGTCGTCCCCACGCATCCCGTCGCCCCCACGCATCCCGTCGCTCTACTTGCAGCCCATGACCCCACTTGCGTTGGCTGTTTTGTATTCGTGCCGCAGCACATGCAGGTCTCATTCTGCATTCCCTGTGGAAAAGCTTTGGGAGACTCCTGGTTATCCTCAGAGTGAAGCCCAGACCCTTGAGCCTGAAGCCCCCCAAGACTGGCTTCCAGCTGCTTCTCCTGACAGGTCCCGCCTCACAGCCCGGCTTCCCGCTGTACCCGGTGACCCCGCTTCCCTGAGAGCGCTGAGCTCCCGTACGCACAGCTGAGCCTTTTACCGTCCTCTTTCCTTCTCAGTTAGGGCCAGTCCTACCCATCCTTTGAGCCTCGATTTGGCCGATGCCTCTGCCTGCAGGGTGTGGCAGACCACTTCCCGTAGGGTAGCAGTCCTCTCTTGAGTCCTCCGGTTGGCTCCGGGAGGCACCTGTTGTCATCTGTCAGACCGGGCAGGGAGCTTCTCCACCTCTGCATTCCTGTCTGTGGGTGGGTTCCCTCAAAAGCACACCCTGAGACCGAAATTCCAATCCAAGTAGTTTATGTGGGAAGTGACCCCAGGGCCTTGGGGAGGGGTGGGAAGTGGGGCAGAAAGGGAAGGTGACTGGTAAAGGGTGTGTTTCGTCAGGGACCTCTGTGGGGCCTGGGGCTTAGTCCTGCCCAGGGGCTCTGGAGATGGAACGGAACCAGCCACAGCATCGCTGTGCCCAGGGGCGAAAGGGCTGGGAGCGATGTCCGCTAAGTTATTGGTTGGTGACTGGGAGGCAGAAAGGCAAGAAGGAAGGGGACATGCTCCTGGCATGGCATCTGAGGCCAGCAGAATCGTTCAGGGAAGGAGTGGGGGTGTAGGCTGGTGGGTCGTCGTCTGGTGGACACTGCAGTGCTCAAGGCAGGGGACATGGCAAAGAACCAGCCATGCCAGGGGCCCTACGGTGACCCATCGTCACCCAGAGGGGCAACACCCTGGCAGGAACATCTATCATCTTTGTCCCTCACTTTAGATTGTAAATGCTGAGGTCCATGAGGTTAAATAACTTGCTTAATGTGACCAGGCACAGGCCGGGACCCGGCTTCTGGGGACTCCCTCTCTCCTCTCTCTCTGGAGGCTGGAAATTCCACCCCAGCCTGGGTTAGGGGCCCGTTCATTTTGTCCCTGCTTCCTGGAGGACAGGATTGTCATTTCAAAAGGAGGTCAGCCCACAATCTCCTTGGCAGGCAAAAGTGAGAAGAAAAACGGCCCATCTAATCAGACCTTGTGCTGACTCTCCCAAAGCTGTTATCAATCAGAAGAACTAAACGCCCCCTGCTGCTTTGATGTCGGAGCAGGATTCATTTCCCAGAGATTAAGGCAGATCATTAGAACTGCACAGAGGAAAAAGCAAGGGTATGAATTTGATTTAAGGCCTGAAGACCCTTTTTTCCTGGCATCACAGAATGAACTTTTTTCATGTTTTTCTTTTTTTTTGCCAGCGTGGTGGTGGTCATGCTCTAAAACAGAAGGCAGCCTTCAGAGTTGGATTGGGATCAAAAATCAGCTGGGCTCTTTTGAGCTGTGTGACCTTCAGTAACATGATTTCCCTTCTCTGAGCCTCAGTTTTCCTGTTTGTAAAGTGGGGGCAGCAACACTTCCTTGTTGTAACAGCTTCATGATAACACACAGAAAGCGCTGAAAGTCATCCCTGGCACAGGGACAAGAATCGTTAAAGGTTAGCTATAGCTGTCATGCATTTTTGCAGAGTTAATGATATTGGGGACAAAACAGATATATCTCCTATCCAATCAGAGGGTTGGGCATAGGTATCTTAATGTCACTTCCAGCTAACAATCCTATTTTCTCTTTCCTTCCTTCCTTCCTTCTTTCCTTCCTTCC
>PVKP010006070.1:0-85493 GCA_004027715.1 Plecturocebus donacophilus | reverse complement strand
AATATGTATTGGGGAGAAAGGCCACAGAAGTAAAATCTTCTTTACTTGAAGAAGTAAAGCAGTAAAGTGTCATTTTCATCACATCATATTAAATATAACTAGTCACCACTTACGTTCACCTTGATCACCTGTCTTGAGGTAGTATTTGTCAAGTTACACCACTACTCTTTTAATCCCGCTTCCATTACCATACTAATTCTTTGGAATGTAAAAACCATGTTTATTTAGTTTTGGAAGAAACAAACTGTTTTCCAAAGTGGTGGTATCATTTAAAAAAAAATTTATCACCAATTAATCAAGAGTTATCATTACTTCGCATCTTTGCCTGCAGTTAGTAGTGTGAATTCTTTGGATTTTAGCCATTTAAATAGGTATTAACTGGTATCACATTGTTGCTTGATCAAATTTCTAATGATAAATGAGGTTGAACACATTTTCATCTGCTTATTTACCAGCTATATATTTTGGGGGTTGAATTGTTTAGTCAGATCTTATGCACATGTTTAATTCGCTCTTTGCTTTACTGATACTGAGTTTTAAGGATCCTTTTACATTTGGATAAAAATCCTTCATCAGTTATGTGTTTTGGCAATATTTCTCCAAGTAGTTATTTTTATTCCCTTAACAGTGTCACTTTCAGAGCAGATTTTAATTTTAATAATGTCCAAATTTCCATTTTCTGTCATGAATTATGCTTTTGGTGTTCTATCAAAAAATGTGTTGCCAAGCCCAGGGTCATCTAGATTTTATCCTGTGTTTTCTCCAAGACATTTTGTAGTTAAGTGTTTTGCATTTAGATACATAATCCGTTTTGATCTAATTTTTGTGGAGAGTGTAAGCTGTGAAGTCAATACTTGTGTTCATTTTATATGCATATGAATATCAAATTCTTCCAAAAGCAATTAATAAACTATACTTTTGCCTTTGAATTACATTTGATTATTTATCAAAAATTAGTTGACTAATTTTTTTTTTTGAAACAGTCTTGCTATGTTGCCCAGGTCTTGAACTCCTGCCTTCAAGTGATTCTCTTATTATAACTTCACAAAGTGTTGGGATTACAGGCATGAGCCATCACACCCAGCCACAATATTCTTTTTTAACTAATTTAATTTGATTTTCAAATAACAGTATTTTGCTTAATGTGTAGCACCTGTACCTTGCAATGGAGTATTCCTAATTTATCCCTCCTGCACTTTCTGACATGACTGTTATTTCACTTACCTATATGTTACAGTCACTCAATAGATGGTTATCATTATTACTTTGAAGTTATTTTGATATCTATGTTTATTAATAAAAAGGAAATAAGGCATTTTATTTTACATTTATTTATTCCTTCTCTGACTGTCTTCCTTTCCTCATATAGATCTGAGTTTCCAGCCGATATTATTTCATTCTCTTTTATAGTAGGCTTGTATAACATGTCTGCCTTCATTGAAATCTCTGATTTTGTTAGTATGAGAATGTCTTTACTTCTTCTTCACTTTCAAAGTATCATTTTACTACGTATAGAATTCTAGCTTAGTGGGTTTTTTCTTTTGAAAGGTATATCATTGCACTCTTCTTATTTGTATAGTTTCCAACGAGAGGTTGGCTGTAATTCTGACCCTTGTTTCTGTATAAAGTGTTTTTTATCCCTCTGGCTTCATTTAAGACTTTTCCTTTCTCTTTCATTTTCTGCAGTTTGTATATGACATGCCTAGATAATTTTTTTGTTTGTTTTTATCTTTATAATTTATTTTACTTGATGTTCCCTGAACTTCCAGGAAATGAGAATTGTTTGTCACCCATTTTGGAAAGTTCTCCATCATTATTTTTTCAAATATTTTTTCAGCTCTCTTTTCTTTCTTCTCCTTCTAATATTACAGTAATACATAATACAGTTTTTGAAATTGTCCCATAGTACTTAAATATTCTGCTGTGATTTTATTTCCTCTTTGAGTTTCAGTTTGGGAAATTTCTGTTAATATATTTTCAAGCCCACTGAGCTTTCCTTAATTTTCTACCTATGTCCATTCTATAATGAACCTATCAATGCCATTTTTTAATTTCTATTTTTAATGGAAGTTGTTATTTCTATTATGGTATTTTTTTTATTTCTAGCATTTTCTTTCAGTTATTTCTTAGAGTCTCAATCTCCCCAGTTATTTTACTCATCGGTTCTTGCATTCTGTCTTCCTTTATATTAGCTCTCTTAACATATTATTCATAATTATTTTAAATTATCTGTATGGTAATTACAACATCCTTGTGATATATGAATGTGGTTCTGATGATTAGTTTGTCTATTCAGATTATTCTTTCTTGCCTTTAGGTATGCCTTGCAAATTTTTGTTGAAATTCAAACATACTGTATTGGGTAATAGGAACTGAGAAGAACAGGTCTCTAATGTGAGGAACTGTGTTAATGTGGCTGGGCTTGGGCTTTATTTAGAATTTGCTATACCTAAAGGTATCTAAGGCTTGATTTCAAATTCCTTTAGTGTCTGCCTTTGAAGTCCCTTTTGCTGTGGACTTTCCTAAGTACTCCTTTACAGAGAATGTCTATGGCTTGCAGCTTTCAGCAATCGTCTTTTATGGTACTGAGGCTCTGTTGGTTTGATGGCAATGTGTACAAGAGGGAAATTATATAATCTATGATCTATGGTCTATGATCTTCCAATTAAATCTCAGTCTTTTCTTCGGTCTGTGTCTCTAGCCTGTAGCCTTAAAAAATGTTTCTTCTTATCTAAATTTTCCATTTTAATTGAGATAGGAAGTATACAGAAGGCTGGAGTATGACAAGTGCCCTTGCTCACAGTCCTAGCATGACTCTGGCCAAACTCTCCCCGCTGGAGAGTAGACCTTTGTTAGAAACACAATCTGGGTTCACTTAAAAAGAATAACTCTTCCCCTCCCCAGTCCCTGGATTCTACGGAATCATTCTCAGATCTTTACAGTGAGAACTTGGAGAAGAATCCTGGAGAAAAAGCCTTTGAAAGTGTGGGGACCTTCCTAAGACTGTAGTGTAGCCCCCCGGAGATTCTCCCTCATGCTAATCCACACTTAGTCTTCAGCAATACATTTAAATTAATTTTTATCCCAGTTTAGGTCTCTAGTGACTTCTACTCCAAATAAAAGATCTCTGCTATAATAGTCTGTATTTACCTACCTAAATGTCAGAATGGCAGTTTGGCATGAACCCTTGGTTTTCTGGTGTACCTAAGAATAGTCATTGATTTTCAGTTTGTACTCTTTGTTCTGTTTTGAGAATGAGAAATGTAATTTTCCACATCTTTTGTTAGAGCTATAACCCAAATTCAACATTGAATTTTACTAACTGCTACTGGGTTTTTTAGAAATATTAGTGGCTTCTAATATTCAAGAAAAATAATCTGTATACTTCTACCAAAGTACTTCCATTGATCAGTATTATGTCATATGGATATACCACAATTTATTTATCCATTTGCTAGTTGATGAACATTTGACTTGTTTAGATATTGTCTATTACAAATAAGGCAACTGTGAACATTGCAGTACAAGTCTTTGGGTGGACATGCATTTTCATTGATCATATATAAAGAAATAGATGCTTCATAGGGTTAGCGCATATTTAACTTTTTAAGAAACTGCCAAATGTTCTCCAAAGTTGTGTTACAATTACACATTTCCATCAAAAATGTTTTAGGGTTCCAGTTACTCTATATCATCTCCAACACTTACTATGGGTAGTCTTTTTAACTTTAGCCATCCTAACATATATTTGATTGTGGTTCATTTAATTATCAATTATGTCAAGCATCTTTTTAACCCTTGTTTGCCACCTTCATATCTTCTTTGGTAAAATAACTGCTCAAATATATTTCCTATTGTTATTTGGGTTTTTTGTTTTTGTATAATTGAGTTTTTAGAGTGCTTTACATACTCTAGAACAAAATTCTATGCTAGACATATGACTTGAAAATATTTTCTAATGGTCTGTGGATTAAATTTTTATTTTCTGATGAGTGGCTCTTATAGAAGAGAAGATTTTCATTTGATGATATCCAATTAATAATTTTTGTCAGTGCTTTCAAACTTAAATATAATCCTCCTGTCAATATGATGAAATACAGCAAGCAATTCCTTTCTGTTTACTTGTTTGTTTCCCTCCTGCAGACTCCCATCTTGGAATGCTGCAATGCAAAGTTACTTCTTTCCAGATGGTACCACAGCTATACTTCTGAATCCTCCTATCAGCGTCATTCTGCCTATTTCTATTGCCTCACTTCTCTGTTGGATCCTTGTTTCCTGGACCACACATATTATTATTAATTAACCATAATTAACCATACTCTCATTTTGCTGGAGAACATTTTCCAATAGACCTCTCAGCAAGGGGAAATGGGGTATACATTTTTAAAGCTTCAAATATCTCAAAAGCATTACTTTATTCACACTTCTGATTATTTTTTGACTGAACATATAGTGATGGGTTGAAGATTGTTTTCCTATAGGAAAGGCATTTCTTCATCTCTTTCAGTTTTTTTTATGTAAAAGTCCATTGTTATTCTTACTTCAAATCCTTTGATTATGACCTTATTCTTGGTATGTTTTTCTCTCACACATCCTTATCTCTAATATTAAAAATTTTTCAGTGATTAAGACTTAAAGTGTGTCAATTTTCATTTATTTAGATGTATCAAAATAAGCTGTGTGTGTGTGCATGTGTATTGTTAATTTAGAGACTTCTTATTTAATTCTAAAATAATATTACTCAAGGCAATTATTTCATTCAATAGTTTTTTATTCCATTGGTAAATATGGTGAAGTGTTTGATGATGCACATAATAGTCTCTATCTACCTCTTGCTCTTTTTGAGGCTGAACTTCAAAAGCATTCTTTGACTATATTTAAAACACTTTAAAGCCAGTGTTAATTTGTGAAGAATTTGTAAATAGGAGACACTTTCTTACCAATTCCTTAAGGGAATATTCATTTTTAAATTTTACCTACAGAGATTCCAATTCCATTTTCACAGTCATGCAATAAAACTGACAAACAGTAACTAGATGTTTCTTTTATTTTCTTGCAATAAGAATACATTATGCATGACATTACTTAAAAGAGCTGTAGGAAAATAACACACCTGCTTCTTATCCCACTAATGGTATATATTTTCATCTACTAGGGAGAAATTATTCTTTAAAGAGTGTGTAAATAATTCTATTTTAAACCAGAGAAAATTATTAATTAAAACAATTAACTTCTTAATGTAAATGCATTGCATTTGAGAGAGAGAAAAAAGAGAGAGCTAGACAGATAGATGGAATTGTGACATGTATTCAGAATATTTTTACAAGATAAAAGTCTATCAGAGCTCCTAAAGTATAGAAATCAGACTTAAATATTCAACTATCTGTGATCTAAGATTAACAACCTAACCTTCTCTTTGCTTGCTTCATCTCCCATCGACATGCTTTTCCATATGCTTTATCACACAGTCTTATAGGCAAACTGCTTATAATTCAACGTATTTTGTGGAATCCACGTGCCCTAACCTAGATTAGCTAAATTTTTTTCAATTGTTACCAGGTATGTACTATTGTTACCAATTTATAGATAAATCAAATTGGTGTCAAAAAGATCCAATAACAGGAGAGGTGCGGTGGCTCATGCCTATAATTTTAGGACTTTGAGAGGCTGAGACGGGGGGGATCACTCGATGTCAGAAGTTCGAGACAAGCATGGTCAGCATGGTGAAAAGCCATCTGTACTAAAAATACAGAAATTCGCCAGATGTGATAACACTCATAACACACACTCCTGTAATCTTAGCTCCTCAAGAGGCTGAGGCAGGAGAATCACTTGAACCTGGGAGCTGGAGGTTGCAGTGAGCCAAGATTATGCCACTGTACTCCAGCCTGGGTGACACAGCAAGACTCTGTCTAAAAAATAAAAAAATAATAACTCAACTAAAATCATATAACTTGTATGTAATGTGATAAATTAAAATTGGGGATTCAAAACCTAGTGTGTCACTCTAATATAATCTATTGGTCACCTTCAGGTTACCATTTCTGTTAAATTATTCCCTAACTTTCTGTTACACTTAGGTATTACTACCTGCAGTTACTCATATGCCTTACAGATACTCTTAGCATAAAAATTACATAGTAAAGTAATTTTAATTATAAGAATGCTTCTTCAATATACTAAAGCTCTGCTGGGTAATATTACATATGTAATCCACATCCCCTAGCACATATTAAGGCTGAAAAATATTTATAGAATAGATGAATAAAGGAAGAAAATGAATGAAAAAGAAAGGAAGGGAAGAAAGAAGAAATGTATAAAGCATAAGGATGCTGAAACCATTAAACAAGAACATATATATTAAAACAATTCTGGCACATAGCAAGTTCTCAGCAGTTTAATTTTTGCATAATGTGACAAATTGGTTCCCTGCCTATGAATATGAGGAAACCTGTTATTTATATACCTAAACGTTCTATAAGCAACATTTCTCATACAAATCTGTCTACTTCTAAGCGTTTAGGCCTGTAGTTGGACAAAGACCACTGATAATCTTCATAGCTATTTAGGTACGTTTAAGTATGATAGCTTTAAAGTCCCTACAAATGTGAGCTTAAAAATGAAAGGAGAAATTATGACATGTAAACAACTTTTAAAAGTCTTGTCTAGGGTTAGGACTGATAAGATATAGTAGAAGCATGAATGGTAGTTTATGTTTCAGGAGAAAATATAGGGAAATAGACAAATAGAATTTTCAGTATAGAGTGAGATAATTTCTTAAAGATGTCAGAAAAAGAGACAGCATTTTTATTAAGGGCTTAATCTGCATCAGGCCCTATGTTAAGTGCTTTATATGTTTTATTCTTTTAATCTACAGTCTTTGAAATTAGTACAAATATTTATGTCCATTTTACATGAGGATGTAAAAAAGGCACAAGGATGCCTGGTATTACTAACTCCTCTTTTCTCAAAAATTCTCTCAAAATATAACTAACATTTTAAGTAAAAGAATATAAATAAATTTTACATTTAGAAATTAACATTTAAGAGTAGCATTAAGAAATTACAGTTTAATTCTTTCAACCGCATAAAGGCAACTACAGGCATACATAACACCAATGACAGATTATTACCATTGTTGTGAATTATAGATGTTAATCATGGAAAGGAATAAAAAAATCAAGAATATACAAGTTTGATAGTGTAAGTTTGAGGCAGGAGAGTACAAATTAAACTCAAAACATGGACTATGTGCAAGAGTTCCCACTGATTTAAAAGTATCTCCTGCACTCAACGATCTTCATGTTTAGATAGAAAAAAATAATAAAACAAAAAGCTAAGAATAATAATAATTAACAACATGGTTCTTAATAGACACTCTTTCTTTAACACACTTAACATATCTAAATCTCACAACAACTTTAAGAGGTAACATCATCCCTCCTATTTGATAAATGAAGAAACTGAGTCTCAGAGAAGTAAAATTTCCAGCATCTTACAGCTGGTATTTGGCAGAATCCAAACTTATATCCAAGCATCTGTTACCAGTGCCTGAGTCCATAATTACCGTCCTAGAGTAGACTAACTTGAAAAAATATTTTACTTTTATAAAATTAAGAAACATATTATGAAAAATCTGCATTACCCATATCTTATAAAAATTATGGTTTTCACCTCCAACTTTCCTCCTTCATTTCTTCTCCAAAAGGGCAGGGAATACGTCCCATTTCACGTGTGTGTATTTCACTAGTACAGCAAATTGGCCAACACAAGATAAGCATTCAACAATATATTAAAGTGTTACAGGTTTCCATGTACATTAACAAAGGAATTAGAAATTTTGAAATATGTATGTTCTATACTTAGTGAATACATTATCTAATCAAGAAGGCAAGGTTTATTTTTATTTTCTTGTTTTCTTTAGATTGTGAAAAATTGTGATAACATCTTAATCATAGAATATAAACCCCCATGAGGGCAAAAGTAATTGTCTCTTCTTGTTCATTGCTATAAACATAGCAATGTATGTGTATTAGTCTGTTCTACACTGCTAATAAAGACATACTCAAAACTGGGTAACTGATAAAGGAAAGAGGTTTAATGGACTTATTTCTACAGGGTTGGGGAGGCCTCATGATCATGGCAGAAGGCAAAGGAGTAGCACAGTCATATCTTACAGTCCCCTTTATAAAACCATCGTAACTTATGAAACTTATTTGCTATCATGAGAACAGCACAAGAAAGACCCACCCCCATGATTCAATTACCTCTCACTGAGTCTCTCCCATGACACGTGGGAATTATGGGAGCTACAATTTAAGATGAGATTTAGGTGGGGGCATAGACAAACCATATAAATGTGTAATGCACATGTCAGAAAAAAAAATTTTTGAGATTCTTTGAAATGAAGAAAAATGATTCTTGGGTGTTCTATAGACCACATCCTTCTGGTATATCTCTCTTTCATCGTGTTTGAGTTGTTTTACAATTACGTAAATTGTAGAATACCATTAATAATGCTAATAATTCTTGGCCACTGACATGCAGTTTGTGTCCAATTGAGATATAATTGATTACTGCATTGTAGATATTTATCAGTTTTGCAACATTTCAACATACAAAATTGCTGTGTGTATGTGTGTGTGTGTGTGTGTGTGTGGTGGTGGTAGTGGTGGCAAATTAAACCTTAAATGAGTTTTAACATTTTGCTAGTTTCCTCTTCAACTGGTGAGTTAAATAAAATTTTTACCGTGTATTGATATTTAAGAGATATGATTTTACCTTAAACATTATTTTTAACATCTAAATTAGTAAACAAAAACATGCCAAATAGTACATAATTAATAAATATCTGTAGAGTATTAATAATTGAATTAATGAGTCATTGAATAAGCTGTTTTTCATGAAATAACATAGTTAATTGTTTCCATCTTTATTAGTTTGCATTCATCGTTATAATATACTTGGTTAGGTGACTGAAAAAACTTGCAAAAAATGTAATAACTATATAAAGCTAATTTTTCTTTTTTCTTTCTTTTTTTTTGGTAAGGTCTCGCTCTGTCACCCAGGCTGGAAGGTAGTGGAGTGCTCACACTTCATTGCAGCCTCGACTGTCCAGGCTCAGGTGATCCTCCCACCTCAGCCTCCTGAGTAGCTGAGATTACAGGTGCTTTCCATCTCACTTGGCTAATTTTTGTATATTTTGGTAGAGATGAGGTTTCACCATGTTGCCCAAGACTCAATACTTTTCTAAACCATATATGGATTTTCACTCTTTATAAATTTTACTCTTCATAGATTCGCCCTTTATTATGCATGTTAGATCAATTTTTCTTTTATTTTGGCTACCCAAAATAAAGGAATTGTGTTATGTAGCAAAATGTGTAATTATAAAAGAATTCCATTATAATTTGGAAACTCAGAAAACATATGGGCCAATACTTCTGAATTTGGCCACTGTACTTTTAAAAATCAGATAAGATACAGAAATAATTCATATATGATTAAAAGAAACTCAATTTGATTTCCACAATATTTATGGTTCTAGACATTTAAAAATGTGTTTTTTGTAATGAATGTAACAAAGATATTCCTAAGATAACAAGACCTTGTGCTAGACACTAAGGAAATTTGTCGAAGTTCTCATAATATAGTACAGAATATAGAAACACAATAAGTAAAAATGTTATATCATATGTGCTATTGCAGAGGTACAATTATATATATACATAAACATATGTAATAACCAAGTTTGTGCTAGCCTAACTGATTTCATCTTAGCTGCAAACCTAATAAGCTTTCTCTAGCCTCTCCCTCCCTGCCTCGGCCCTCTCAGGTGCATTACTGGGTTACGCTGCACTCAAAGCTGTGAACCATTAGGAGTGGTTCACACTGTTCACCGTACCTGTAACCACTGTAACCACATCCTGCTTGGCAAGTCTACCTGCTATTGTGAATACCCTCCTTGGTAATTGATTGTATGGAAAGTTCCCCCTGCTGCTCCCCTTGATGACTGTATGGAAAGACACTCAGCAACCAACAATCCTGGGAACCTCCTGCCCCCTGATTACCAGCTTCCTTATCTAAGTTGCCTTCTGCTAGGTTCTGAGTTTTTTTGATCTTGCTCCTCTAGCTCTTTCAATTTTGATGATAAATAACCAAGATCAGAGCAGAACTGAAGGAGATAGAGACACAATAAACCTTTCAAAAAATCAATAAATCCAGGAGCTGGTTTTTTGAAAAGATCAGCAAAATAGACCACTAGCCAGATTAGTAAAAAAGAAAAGAGAGAATAACCAAATAGATGCAATAAAAAACGATAAAGGGGATATCACCACAGACTCCACAGGAATTCAAACCATCATCAGAGATTATTACAAACAACTCTATGCACACAAACCAGTAAACCAGGAAGAAATGGATAAATTCCTGGACACTTGCATCCTCCCAAGCCTAAACCAAGAAGAAGTCGAAACCCTGAATAGACCAATAACAAGGTCTGAAGTTGAGGCAGCAATTAAGAGCCTACCACCCCAAAAAAGCCCAGGTCCAGATGGGTTCACAGCCGAATTCTACCAGACATACAAAGAGGAGCTGGTACCATTCCTTCTGAAACTATTCCAAATAATCCAAAAAGAGGGAATCCTTCCCAAATCATTTTATGAGGCCAACATCATCCTGATACCAAAACCTGGCAGAGACTCAGCAAGAAAAGAAAACTTCAGGCCAATATCCATTATGAACATAGATGCAAAAATCTTCAATAAAATACTGGTAAGCCAATAGCAACACCACATCAAAAAGCTTATCCACCATGATCAAGTAGGATTCATCCCGGGGATGCAAGGCTGGTTCAACATATGCAAGTCTATAAATGTAATTCACCACATAAACAGAACCAAAGACAAAAACCACATGATTATCTCAACTGATGCAGAGAAGGCCTTTGACAAAATTCAACAGCCCTTTATGCTAAAAACCCTCAATAAACCAGGTATTGACGGAACGTATCTCAAAATAATAAAAGCTATTTATGACAAACCAACAGCCAATATCATACTGAATGCGCAAAAACTGGAAGCATTCCCTTTGAAATCTGGCACTAGACAAGGATGCCCTCTCTCACCACTTCTATTCTATATGGTACTAGAAGTTCTAGTCAGAGCAATTAGGCAAGAAAAAGAAATAAAGGGTATTCAAATAGGAAAGGAGGAAGTCAAATAGTCTCTATTTGCAGATGACATGATTGTATATTTAGAAGATCCCATCGTCTCAGCCCAAAGTCTCCTGAAACTGATAAGCAACTTCAGCAAAGTCTCGGGATACAAAATCAATGTGCAAAAATCACAAGCATTCCTATACACCAATAACAGACTTAAAGAGAGCCAAATCAAGAACGAACTGCCGTTCCCAATTGCTACAAAGAGAATAAAATACGTAGGAATACAACTAACAAGGAACGTAAAGGACCTCTTTAAGGAGAACTACAAACCACTGCTCAACGAAATAAGAGAGGACACAAACAGATGGAGAAACATTCCATGTTCATGGTTAGGAAGAATCAATATCGTGAAAATGGCCATACTGCCCAAAGTAATCTAACTTGCTTGTTCTGCTCCTGTAAAAATTCTGCTTCAGCTAGCCTCCCCCTCCCCTACCTACATCAAGGTATAAAGGGGAATCAAGCCCCTTCCTTGGGGCCAACAGAATTTTGAGCGTCATCCATCTCTCGGTTGCCAGCAAGTAAAGGACTCTTAATTTGGAACTCAGAGAGTGGTTTCTTATGGAATTAGGTATCGTTATTTTGGAAGGAAGTAATTTGTTTGGTTGGCTATATTTAAAGTATCCACTTCTCCAATCTTCTTTTATTATATTTATCAGAGTTATAGAGGACTGTAAATGTAATTTTTGATTAATGCAACTCTGTATTAAGGATCCTCAAAATATGAAGGGTAGAGATTTTAATCTCTCCTACTCATCAAAATATTCCCAATGTCTTGTAGTGTTCTTGGAATATAACAGATGCTTTAAAATTATTTTATTTGATTAATAGTCAACAATATAAGTAAATACATGATAATTTGATTCACTATACTCATAAATAATTTTATTGTTCAAACTTTGAGGAATTTTACCTTCAAATTTCCTGTGTGTCTCTTCTTACAAATAATCAGTTTTAATATTTATAACAATTCTATCAAGTCTTAGTGACATGTTATACTTTTCTTAGCACTTGCAAAAATATTTAATATTTCTAAAAAAAATTCTGATATAAATCTATTATGTCGGCTTTAGATTTTATTCTATTTGAATTATTTATCTAAAGTTTATAGAGTAATTTTCTGGTAAATTGAAAATAACAGTCTTTATATTCTGATCTCTGAAATGAATTTTATATTCCTCTGTAATAGTAGAACATATTTTTTATAGCTGTAAATTAAATGAGAAATTAAAGGGCCAGCACAGTAGCTCATGCCTGTAATACCAGCACTTGGGGAGGCTGAGGCGGGAGGATTGCTTGAAAACAGTTGCTCAAGATTAGCCTGGGTAACAAAATGAGACACTGCCTGTACATTAAAATAAAATAATAAAACTGTTTTGTGTGAATTGCCCTTAAATCTGTGTTTGGGTTGGGGTAGAGGTGGCTTGTTTGCTTTTTGAGAGAGTCTTATCTGTCATTCAGGCTGGGGTATAGTATTCTTAAGTTTTGAAATATGTATGCATACTCTTGTATCAAAACACATACAAGCATAAATATTTTAAGAATTTCAACGCATTTTGCTTCCAAAATATATGCTAATTTTTATTATGTATTTTTCATATTCTGTATATAGTTTAATCTCTGAAAGTTATTGAATACGTTTTTCATTTAATTTTATCTTTCCTTGTATTTACACATTTTTGATAACTTTTGTGCAGATGTGCTATAAAATCTAATGCATCTGAAAATTTTTATAATAACTGAACTTTTCACATTTTATGGCTAATTCTGCCTTTTAACTATTTCCTTGATCCTCTATGAATAATTTAGTGTAACATTTACTTATAATTACAAGAAAACAACAAAATATCAAAATGAAGTTAAATGTCAGCTATCACATTTTTGTGTTCAGTTTCAATTTTTGATTTAATAGCTAATTATTTTGTGGGAATTTTATGTACAATTAAATGTAAATAGAATCTTCAAATACATGGATTAACAGAAGAAAAAAATAACAGTTGTTTTCATATGACATGCAAACCCCAAGACCAGGCCTGTTAAATGATTTTTTCAAATGTCTATGATTTTTTTTTACTAACATCTTATAAATGCATTATGGGGTGATGCAGTCTTTAATTACCCACATTTTGTCATTCCACAACGTATACATACCTCAAAACATCATATTGTAAATTATAAAAACACTTATGTGACAGTTAAAAACATCAACTGTGGTATACGCACACATACACACACAGAGACACACAGAATGGCATAGTATTCTGCCGGAAACAACAACAACAAAAAAAAATACAAGAAAATCCTGCCATTTGAAACAACATAGGTAAATCTGGAGGACATTATGCTAAGTGAAATAAGCCAGACACAGAGACGAAAATACTGCATGATTTCATTTATACATGGAATCTAAAACAGTAAATCTCATAGAAGCAGAGAGCAAAACAGTCATTATGAAGGATGAGGAAGTGGGGAAATCAGATGTTGGGCAAAGAGTACAAAGTTGTAGCTATGTAGAATGAGTAAGTCTAGAGGTCTAATGTAAAGATCATTTCACTGTGTATATGTATGTAAAAACATTGTGTTGTATACCCTAAATATGCACAATTTTATTAAATTTTTTTAAGTTTAAAAGTTTATATACTGCTAGATGGCAGGTGAGTGGATATTGTATAGCTACGTCAGAAATAGTCTCTGTTATGAGAGAACAAGTTCTCCATACAGATCATTTTCTGAACAAGGGTTTTTCAAGGATACATTCCAGACATACTCTTCCTTACAGCCAATGTGGAATAGAAGTCCAACTTTCAGGTAGCAGTCAGAATTAATCAACCCGGTCTGCATAGTAACACTCTTCTTTGCCTGTTTATTCAGAGGCATGAGGAGTCCAAATGGCCATATGGCAATCTTTACTTCCATTTCAATAGAATCATTGTTTTGTCTCGTGGTGGAAGCATCCTCTCTTTTGGAACTAAGGGATTTAGGCTGGCGGAGCACAAGGTTACAGAAACAGGAAGTAAGCATTGTGCTAGTGGTTCACTAGGAGTAACAGTGAATGGGGCCACTTTCATTTCCACTCCCTAAATGTTGGACCATAAATCCTAACAATGGGAGACACGGTTCATATATACATAGCATACACAGCCTTCTAGAGAAGCTTTTCCCAGCCCTTCAAGATGTTGCCACCTAGCTGGTACTGTAACCAGCTCTTCAAAACACAAACTGTTTTATCAAACCAGTTGCTTGAGGTTGGTGGGAGACGTGGAAACACTGGTGAACTCTATGAGCGTGGATTCACTGCCACTCTTGATTTGCCATGAAGTAAATTCCTTAGTCAGAATCAATGTTGTGCGAAATACCGTGATGATGGAAAGGTACTCTGTAAGCCCATGGATGACACTTCTGGCAGAGGCATTGTATGCTGGGAATACAAATCCACATCCAATGTATCAAATGTAGCAAAAACAAAGTGCTGCCTGTTTTACGACGGAAATGTTTCCCGTTATTAACCTGCCACCAGAAACCTAGCTCATCACCTCTGAGTGACAAGTTAGGGCCTCATTGTTGCTCTTTGCTGCTGCAGACCGGGCACTGAGCAATGGCTTCAGCCGGTCGACCATGGTGAATGGAAGTCCTCATTGCTGGGCCCATGCATAATCTCCATCCTTGCCACCATGGCCACTTTTTCTAAACCCATTTTTTGTCCTTTATTATTATTTTACTGTAAGTTCTGGGATACAAGTGCTTAATGTGCAGGTTTGTTACGTAGGTATACATTTGCCATGGTGGTTTCTAAACTCTTTAAATTCATATGTTGAAAGTGTTTGAAGATCGGGCTCAATAAAATCATTGAGAAGTCACTAAAATAACTGGGGAAACATGACTGGTATCCACAGAAAAAGTCAACCTATCAACTTGATTACTGTAATCATTCACTGCAGAGTCACTGTTTAGCAAGCATCTGGATGAAAAACAAATATCTTCACATTATTTGCCCATTAAGAAAGGTCTACTATGCACACCTCTTCCCAGAGCTCCTCAACACTGATTTTCCAGTCAAGTCACTTCCAAGTCCCTGACCATCCATTCAAACATGAAAATTCAACTTAACTCATGATCTGCCAGCTTTCCCAGACTTTCTGATTCCCCTCACCCACCATCAATTACTCCCACAGACATCTCTCTAACAAAATATTTAATTAATCTTGTCTTATTGTTTGTTTCTCAAAGAACTTAATCTAACAAAGGTATTGTTAGTGGAGATGAGCAACACAGATTCTGGTATTTGAAAGGAAGTTACTAATTAATGAATCTTTTGTTTTCTATATCCATAAACAGGAAGTATTGAAAATAGTTTACTTTTAGAAGAAATGGATAACAGTATATCTTTACAGTCTTGCCTTATGGTAATGAGTGCTCCTACTTTATCTAAAAGAGTAGCTCAGAAGTCTAGATTATTTTTGAATTTCACAAAATAGTCCATTTATAGATTATATTCTCTTAATTAGACTACTGATAACAAATTAAGAAATGTCTTAATTGTTCTAGAAATTACATACACGGCAGTGAGTTGGGAGCGTCTTTGTCCATTTTCTTTTTCTATAAGTATACATTATCTTGAGACTAGGTAATTTATAAAGAAAGTAAGTTATTTAGGTCTGGTTCCCAGAAACTGAGAAGTCCAAGGTCAGGGAGGTGTATCTGGTGAGAGCCCTCCTACTGTGTCATAACACGGTGAAGGGTATCACATGGGGAGACAGCAATAGCATTGCAGTTGAGGATTTTCTTCCTCTTCTTATAAAGCCACCACTCCCATTAGGGGCCTCATTCTATTGATCTTATCTAATCCTAGTTATCTTGCAATGGCACCAAATCTAAGTCCAATCAACAAATTATTTGGGGAATTAAGTTTTCAGTACATGATATTTACAGAAAAAATTCAAACCACAGCAGGTGTAAAACATGAAGATTCAGAGGCCAATTTTAAGTAAAATTTTGAGGAGGTCATTTCATCTGAAACATCTTAGACTATTTCTTTTCTGTTAAAAGATGCCATCACTCTTCTCTCCTCTCATCACTAGGCATAATGCACAGCACTTCATAAGTCTCTTTAGATTTGTAGCTGGCAAATATTTGAAAATACTGCTCCAGCCTGTTTGTTTGTTTTAGTTTATTTAAAAGGCTGCTAAACTTGAGTGGAATCCAGATAAAAAGAGGGCACTGCATAAAGTCCAGGTGGCAGTTTAATCTTCTGTAACACTCACCCCAAATAATTTGTATATTTTATGAAGTTATAGGAATTTATGTTGGAACAGGAGTGTGTGGAGTTCTGGGGAGCCCAAAAAGATGAATCCCTAGGTTTCTGGAGAAAGGTTAAGCCATTTCTCCTCCTCAACATGTAAAAAATTTCCATGTCTGCTACTGGACCATAGTAAGTGCCTGTCCATGGGACAAAATGACTTTCAATAAGGTACATGTCCTTAGGTACATAAAAGTTGGTCATCCTTAGCAAGAACCTATTGTGGCCTAGGAGTAGTATATTCTGGTCAACCTCAAGGAACTCTAGAAAGCATTATAAATTACAGACAACTATATCATCTCCCTAACTCACACTATATTCACAAAAGGAGTTTTCTTTTGACTAACTAAAGGTAGAGAAATATACTCACGTATTGGTTGCTTTACGATAGCATTATTCAAAATTGCACATCTTTCTCAATATAGGCCCACACAGGACAGCCCAGTAGCATGATGGAGAAGAGTAATCCTCTCAGGGAATAGATCTCTGAGCACTAAATTGATCACATTTTCAACAGAACAGATGACATACCTTTTAAAAGGCATACAGTTTCTTTTCAGGTCACCCCAGTGTTAGCACAGAAAAGCCATAAATGTCATGGTGGGCCTTCTCACCCAGACTGATTTAGTTATTTCCACTAGTCTATGTCTGACTTACCAGTATAATTGGACACTAAGTCGTTGCTATCACACCGTTACTCAGGGATACCAGGCATACAACTTTTACAGTTAAATACATGGGCTAAAAATGAAAGTCATTAATCCATAGCAGACTTGATAAACTGTGTGAATATGGGTTTGATTTTCTACATATGGAACCTCCCTAAACAGCTTTAGTTAAGGTTTGCAAAATAACACATCCATCAACATGATAATCCATACAACATTGTCTGAAATTAAGAAGCTCATTTTATGGCAAAGAAGTTGGTTTGATAGGCTCACAACTATTGGATTCACTGGTTATGCCATGTACAATAATGTAGCATCAGTTTTAAAAAATTATTAATTGAATGGCTGAAACTGTTACTGAGGTAACAATTCAAGCACTATACTGTCAGTGTTGAGAAACTGTCCTTCTGGTTACAGCATATATGCTGAAACAATGGCCAATTTAATGGGATTGTGATTTAATATGACTTGAGAAAATAAGGGCAAAAGCAGAAATAATTTCTCTTTTAAAATGGCCATATTGTGGAATTCTCTCCTCACAAACTCAGTCTCTGTTTCTGTTAGGAGCAACCTTTCTCTAAGGGGGACATAGAAAAAAAATTTCACTGAAATAGCATGTATAGCTACAATCTGACCAACTAGATTCTAATGTTATTGATCAGCCGACAAAATGTATTCACTGTGCAGGCTGGATATTATGAGGATCTATGACTGATGTCATCTACTATGGTTTGAATGTTTGTTGTGCTGAAATTTAATTGCTGTTGTGACAGTATTATGAAGTAGGACTTTTAAGAGTTGATTAGGCTACGAGGGCTCTACCCTTCTAGAAGGAATGGGTTCCATTGTAAAAAAGTAATTTTGACCCCCTCTTGCCTTCTCTTGCCCTCTTGCATTTTGCCATATTATGGTCCAGCAAGAAGGCCCTTGACAGATGCCAGTATCTTGGTATTGAACTTCCCAGCCTCCTGAACTATGAGCCGAAATATTTCCATTCATTATAAATCACTTAGTCTCAACTATTCTGTTATAGAAGCACAAAACAGGCTAAGACACTAACTAATCAATTGGGAAAATGTATTTACATATAAAGTAGAGAGAATTCACACATTCTTCCATGTTCCTTGAAAATTCTTTATGGAAATTTTAATAATAACCAGTAAGAGCACGGTAATTAAAGGTTCAGACCCTTAAGAAATAAAGTTCTAGGTTTCTTTCCTTGGCAAGCTCTGAGACAAGCTAAAGCCTTTTGCAAGTTTTCAGAAATCTAGAATGAATGATTCAGGAAAAAGATAACAAATATCAATTAATTGCTCAAGAAGAGATACAGAAGCAAGGATTATAGATGACTTGTTTAACCTTCTTAAGTTCTCCAGAAGATCAAAATTAGCCACCATCTTGAAGTGAATATTATGACTGATTAGGCTTTAGATTTCCTCTTAGTTGCTTGATATTATTTTTTAAAAATGTAGTATGGGATCTTGCCATAATGAAGGGACATTTCAAGCCATTATGAATTTTTCAAGGAGTGATACATTTTATGCTTCACCTAAAATAATCTGAACCCCACTGATATCCTAGCTTTTGAATGCTTACTTCCTCATAATTCTGTGTAAGCCACTCACTCAGTTGAGGACTATATGCTATTATCACCTAAAGAAAGTATCTGGAGCCTGGGGGCTCAGATAAATTACCAAATAACATGAAGAAAGATCCGGCTTCCCAGAAGCTGCGTAAGATACTAGGTGATACAATTCAGAAGTACAGAAGAACTAAAATCCCCTGGAACAAACTTTAACAGATGAAATACAGGACACCAGAGGAAGTTAATTAATAAAGTGCATTTCCATAACTCCCCTTGAAGCAATAATTTCTTATGTACATTTTCCTCAGTACTGTGTTGTGAGCATGAAACACATATTCTTTATGAAATGTCAACCAGCCTGGTAACATATTTTTATCGACAGAATGTTTGAGTCCACCCAAAATTAACATGTTGATATCATAATCCCCAAGGTGAAGGTATTATGTGTTGGGCCTTTATGATTAAATCATGATGTAATAATCATTACTGCCCTCATCAATGGGATTAATGCCTTTATGAAAGAGATCCCAGAGAGTTATCTTGTTCTTTCTATCATGTGAGGACACAGTGAGAATGCTGTCTGTGAACCAGGAAGCAGACTCTCACTAGAAGCCAACAATATTGGCATTATGATCTTGGACTTCCATCCTCTAGAACCAGGAGAAATAAATTTCTGTTGTTTATAAGCCATTCAATGTATGGTACTTAGTTACATCATCTCAAATTGATGAAGAAAATATTATCTTTTGTTTGCTTTTTACATTTCCCTGGTTGTCTCATATTTTATTTATATTTGTCTCAGCCTTGGGATTGTATCCTATAATAAATCATTAAAATTCATGCCAGGCTTTTGTTTTTATAAAGAAACTAAGGTTAATACAGAGATCATCAACAATGATCTTAACTATTTGTCAGTCAGTATTTCAAATGGGAAGATGTTGTCAATTATTTTGCTTGGTAGCCTACTTGGTGAAACTTTTAGATAGATGAATTTCTCAATGTCTGTCAGACTCTAAATTCACATACTATTTGATCCAACTCCAAAAGAGGAGTCAGAAAACTATGGCCCGTGGACCACCAAATTCAGCCCACCACCTGTCTTTGTACATACAGTTTTCTAGAACATAGTAATGCACCTTAGTTTAAATACTGACTAATGTGCATTACTGCGTTCTAAAAAACTATGACTGCTATGCTATAAGATCAGCATTGTGTCAGAGATTGCACGGCTCAAAGAGTCTAAAATATTGACTGTCTAGACCTAACAGAAATGCTGGTGGACCCCTGGCTTAAATGTCAACAGTTATTATTATTAAAGCAACTTATAAAAAGATAATTTTGCATCATTCCAAGAATTAATTTAGATTAATACTCTCTCTCATGCCTCATTTGTTTTCTTGTAATAAAATATACCTGCCATCTTGATGAAATCACTTAGTTAACCTCAGTCAAGTTATTAACTGCTTTACACCTCAGTTTATATATGAAAAAGAATGTGGAAAGAACATACATTTTCACTGAATTTTAAAGCATATCATGTATGTAGAGTGTTTAGGTAAGGCCACAAGTTTTTAGGGCCACTTGGTTTGCACACTTTTTGTTCCCTGCATTTGCACATTAAAATATGAAGCCTGATATTTTTTCTTTAAATAATTTCAATAAATGTATTTTTCTAGAAAAATAAAGAAACTAGATTGCCTACAAATTTTTAGTATGATAGCTAATGTAATCACTCTCTTCTTTAAGAAAAACACTAATAAATTATAGAATGTGTTTTTCTAGATCTCCTTTACAGTAGAAATATCAATCAATAATTTGTGGCTTTTTTATGGCACAATGGAAAGTGTGGATGAACTTACTAAAATTTAATTGTTCAGTTTTTTTAAAACTCTTAGATCCATGATACCTTATGGTCTCTGATCAGGAAATAAGGAATGCCACAGGGTTCAGGATAGGAAATCTTACAGAAATTAATATTCTCCAAGCAAGAGGGAAATAAACAGGCATTTACCTCTTAAAGGAAATGGTTCTAAGTAGCATTGTCTATGTTCTCATCATTGTATTTGCTACAACTATCATGGCATGAGTTATACAGAAAATGCTTCATAAATGTTTTTCAATAACTGAATGAATAAATAAGTGAACTACAAAGGTCTGTGTTATGTCCAGCATTCTGGATTCCAGGCTTATTTGGAACACTAAGCAAGAAAGAAGATACCGTGTAGCCTCATTATAATCTGACAGAACCAGAGAGGTATAACTAACTGAAGACCCAATCCCCAAAGTCAGACTACATGAAATGAAACATTCAAGTTCCAGTATGCACATAGGAGCCTTTGTTCAGAGTTTTAAATGGATAGGGAGATCCCTATGAGCAGCATAAACATTAAAGTCAAGAAAGGATCTATTTCCTCTTCATTTTATGCATGCTGCTCAGTGTGAGCAAACAAGGTTGGTATGAATTTGTGGGCTGGGTGCCAGAGCTGGAAGCAGTAATCAACAGGTGTCCACAACTGCTGATTGAAAGACAGAAAACAGCTAACATAGATTAGAGCTATCTAATTAGGAGCCACTATCAGAACGAACTGATGCATTAACCTTTTGTTTCATCAGTAATATATAGAACATCTTGATTTTTTAAACACCTCCAATTAACCTAATTCATAAGATCTGCTTGGTGATGTAAATTCTTTGAACCTAAAAGGGAATTTGTTAACTCTTCGTAAGTTACTGTGTGATGTGAGATAACATATGTTAAAATGCTTATAATTATACCAGGCACTTATTAAGCACTGTACATATGTAAATTATTGTGGTTATTATTTCTATTACTGTTATAGAAATGTATAGAAAATGAAATATGAATGTTTTAAATACTTTAAAAGGTGTTTTTTATTTTAATTAAAAAATTTAATTGACTCAACTACTTGCTTAATTATATATAATCATATGCTTAACAAATTAAAAAAATTAAAGATCTCAAGATTATAACCAATAATATTACTCTACACATAAGAGAATCTATATTTACTCTGGTAAGTATTTTAAGGCCTTCATTTTTCTGTTCAATCTGAATAATCTCAAGTCATAATATTTTTCTTTGATCCAAAGTTGTTTGATATCCATATTATAGTACATGATGTTAGAATACTTGCTTTGTTCTGTCATGGTCTGGTGAATTAATTATGTCTAATTCTTCTTGTTCTGACTTAGCCTTTCTTCAAGATTAGATCAAAACATGAAGTATTACAGCTACAGTCCCTGATGCATTATTAGTTCAAGAAGCAATGTAATATCACATTTGTCACTTGTTTTATCAAGCTATATATAAAAACTGCTTTACAGTTAAATGGGAAGAAGTGAAAATTCCAGCAAAGCAGCCTAGATTTCACAGCAGGACAATCAGGAATGTTTTTCTCACTTCTGTTGTTCTGGAGCACAAGTCTAACAAATAAGAGAGATGAGAAATGATTACAATGGGTCCCTTTCCCACATTCCATAGATGGTTATGTACCAAAAAGCTTTACAGTAAACATTACCAACAGAAAAAAAATATGGCAATATATGTTTAGATAAAATAAAGGGTATAATATCTACTTCTGTTTTCCAAAGTTTCCACATATCTTCCATTTCAATGAAGTTTGTTTTAGGATCTTCAAAAAACAGCTCTACAATTAATTGTATTTGCTCCCTTAATTTCATCTTTGCAAATGTCCATTTGGTAGTTTTTTTTAATAAGGAAAAAAACAAAGATGGATAAATGCTAAGTTTTAAATTAAAAGATATATAAAAGTTACTGGTATTAGCTCCTTTTAAAGATTGTTAAGCTCTATTTCTGTGTAATTTATTGCCAGTACTAAATAGAAAATAAGCATTTATGATCATAATGAACAATTTTTGAACAAATATTAAACTTCAAAGTTCCAATTAAGACTACAGCTTTTTCATTCTAACTGCCTCCAATCAGGGTCTTCTCTTTTGTTTCACTATAAAGTTTTCCCACTCCTTTGTCTGCTTATGAGTCTAGGCTAAGCACGAGTGATTGTTCCTGACTCCCTTGCTATGTAGCATATTTGGAAAAATAGCTTTTGTTTGTTCTCATTTAGGTAGTAATGGCTTAACTGTTCTCTCTCCACCTCTTCAAATGTTGAGGGCCCAATCCTCAGTATGCCAAAATTTGACTGTATTTGGAGATAGGGCTTTTAAAGATGTAATTAAGGTTTAACAAGGTTATTCCGATGAGTCCTCATCCAATACAACCAATATCATTATGAGAAGAGGGGATCAAGACACAGACACACAGAGGAAAGATCATGTGAAGACCCAGAGAAAAGAGGACTATGTACAAACCAAGAAGAGAGGTTCGCAGAAGAAACCAACCTTGCCAACATCTCAGTCTTAAACTCCTAACCTCCAGCATTATGAGAAAATAAATTCCCATTGTTTAATCCACCCAATATGTAGTATTTGCTATATTCATCAGACCCAGTGCAATTCTAAAGTTGAATTCAACAACCTTTACAGGGCAGTTGAACTACTACCTAAAAGAGGCAGACAGAAATCCAAATATGTAACCTAGCCAGTATCATAAATTGCCAGGGCTGGAAATATTGACTCAGATACAAGCTCCAAAATAAGGTCACTGCTGATTATACATACACACTATCTGAAGAAATTAGTGCCTCATTGTTTATGCAATCAGACCATTGCTCCCATTGGTGGTAATCATGGAGCTAGGAAAGACTGTAAAAGAACTGACACTTAATACTATATTCTGAATGTTTTTGTCCCCCAAAATTTCATATGTTAAAACCTAATCCCTAATGTGGTGGTATTGAGAGATGGAAATTTGGGGAGATGATGAATTCAGAGGGATCTGTCCTAATGAACAAGTGCCTTTATAAAAAAGTCCCAAAGGAGCTTGCTCGCCCATTCAGCAATGTGAGGACACATAGAAGGTGCCATCAATGAGAGACAGGCTTTCACCAGATATTGAGTCTGCTGGCACCTTGACCTTGAATTTCTCAGCCTCTAGAACTGAAAGAAATACATTTCTGTTGCTTATAAGCCACCCAATTTATGGTATTTTATTACAGAAGCCTGAATGGACTAAGATACTCACTTTGGCACAATTTATTGGTGATATCGCCTTTGTCATAGGTAGAAGTACAGATCAATGTAAACTCATTGGCATGGGAAGTGATAGACAATAACATTACCCTGGATTTCTGTTCTGTCTTTTAGTCATCCTGGTGTCTGTGTCATTGCTCATACTTCTTATACTTGGATGAAATAAACAAGAAAATTGAAACTAATTATATATTGTTTTAAGGTATAAGCTATTTGGCTCTCTAAGGTTGATCCTCATGGTCTATCAAATTTGTTATTTCAGCCTTGATTTGGCAATTGGGTTTCCTGGTTCCAAATCACCTTATAGAAACAATTAATTATTCTGGCTTTGTAAGAGTGGACACGATGCTGCATGCTATCTAGATTCCTAAAAGCTTCTGCATATCTACTCTCTAGTCAGAAAATCATCATGATGATACAACAACAAACAGGTCAAGAAGATTTTGTAATACAGTTGTATACGAAGTTTACTAAATAATCTCTGAGTGGTAAAGAGCTGGACTTCCAGCTTTCCTTGAATTGACCAACTTTTTGAAAGTAAGAAAATGACCAAAAGGGGTGACTACGAGACTGAATATATAAACACAATGGCCAGACCACACATGAAAGTAGAACTCTGACCCACCTCTACAGCAACCATTCCAGAAAGTCAAAAAGCAACCCCCAGAAACCAGCTGAAAAACAGCCAGGACTTCATTGACTGATAGCTTCCTTAATTTTTGCACCTGCTTGCAACTTAGGACCAAACGAAGAAAGTCAAATATGCACAAATAACCAATCACATGGGATGACCTGGTTATAGTAGCTACCTACAGCTTCTCCATGCCAATAGCCTCCAATCAGGGTATAACTGAAGCCTTCCCCTTTTCCATCCTAAAGCTTCACACTCCTCTGACTACCTTTAAGTCTCTGCCAAATACAAGTGATAATTTCTGACTCCATTGCTCTAAATAAACAACTTTTACTTCTCATTTGGGTAGTTTCTGTTTATGTCTGCACTCATTTACCTAATTTAGCTGCTGCTGGAAAACATGACGTTTCTGTTTTCACACATTTCAAATATCCTTTCACATGCATCTCATTGAATCAAAAATCATCCTAATGAGAGACAGTCTGGGAAATGTGCTTGTATTAGTCGGGGTTCCCCAGGAAAACAAAAGAAATAGGAGATATTTTGTTAGTTACTATAACTAATTGGCTGATCCAGTTATGGAGGCCAGCAAATCCCAAGATCTGCAGGGTGAGTCAGCAAACTGGAGACCAGAAGAGCTGACTGTTTAGTCTCAGTCTGAGTCTGAAGGCCTGAGGACCAGGAATGCTGATGTAGTTCCAGACTAAAGGCCAGTGGCCTCAAGACCCAGAAAGAGCTTGATATGGTTCAGCTGTGTCCCCTCTCAAATGTCATCTTGAATTGTAGCTCACATAATTCTCATTTGTCTTGGGAGGGACCCAGCGGGAGGTAACTGAATCATGGGGGGCACTTCTTTCCTGCGCTGTTCTCATGATAGCGAATAAGTCTTCCAAGATCTGATGGTTTTGTAGATGGGAGTTCCCCTGCATAAGCCCTCTTTCCTGCCACCATGTAAGACATGACTTAGCTTCTCCTTTGCCTTCTGACATGATTGTGAGGCCCCCACAGCCATGTGGAACTGTAAGTCCATTAAACTTTCTTCTTTTATAAATTACCCAGTTTTGGATATGTCTTTATTAGTAGCATGAGAACAGACTAATAGAGACCTGGTATTTTAGTTTAAGTCTAATGGCAGAAGAAAGGTCAATATTCTAGTCTGAAGTCTACTAGCCAGAGGATACTGTTCCTTCTTCAGGAATGTCAAACTTTTTGTTCTATTCATGCCTTCAACAGATTAAATGATGCCCACCCACATTAGGAAAGGCCATCTATTTTACTCAGTCTACCACTGTAAATGTTAATTTCACTTAAAAACACCCTCAAGTTTGCCCAAGTATCTGAGCAGCCCAAGGCATAGTTAAGTTGACATACAAAATCAACCATTACAGTAATATACAGGTTTCTAGCTCCTACCACACAGAAAGATGGGAAATAGTGGTATCAACAGACAATATAAAGCGTGAAGTTGAATAATCTGAGATAAGGAAAAGGAGGAAATCATGGAAGAGATTTAAATGTGGTGATGTGATGATGAATTTACTTCAGATACATTAAATTTAAGGTAGAGTGATATATTCAAGTAAATATAGGGAAGAAGGAGACAATAACACTAAAGAGAGAGATTTGAGAATCATAGGACTGTAGAACACAAGCAAAGCCTGGTGATAGGAGAGATACCTTGTTAAAGATGATAGTTAAGGAAGAAAATAGCACTAAGACCTGATTTCTAAGAAATTGTAATATTTAGAGCCCAGATGGAAAGATAATATATGCCAAGTGACTGAGAAGGAGTAACGGATATTTTTTTTCCAATACACATAGAATAAAGTGTCTCGAAAAAGAGATAGAGGAAGTGTTTACAAAAAGTAGGTGATATCTTTATCAAATGGCATAGGGGAGACTAATAAGTTCAATGAATATTAACAATTATACTTCACAATACGGAGGTTATCACTGGAATTATCAAGGGTGGTTTCTATAGGGCAGTTCAAGCAAAAGCCAGCCTGGTGTGGTTTGCAGAGCCTGCAAACTTCTGTTTTTATTGCCATAGGGGACTATGCATTTGGTATTTGGATGATACCTAAAAATGCTAGAAAAATGTGATAGTAATCTTTTGTACATGCTTGCCTTAGATGGTATAAAACAGAAGAGAGTGGTGAAGGCCAGAAATCAAACAAAAATTATATAAGATCTCAACGGAGAAAAGGATAATAAACCTTTATAAAGGGCATAAAACAGACATAACCCCTTGGGGACATACAATATGCTTGTGGGCCTAAAAACTCAATATTGTGAGGTTGTTAAATGTCTCTATATTAACCTATAAATTTCAATCCAAGACACCCAAAATAAAAATCACAATTGAGTTTCTTATAGAAACTGAGACTCTTATTCTTAAACTCATATGGCAAGGCTAATAATTAAGAATTACTAAAACAAGTTTTATAACTAAATAGGGGGGTGTGGATTTATATAACCACATATGAATACATAGGCCTAGAACAAATTCAGGCAGTTTGCAGAAATACGGATAAAGCTGTAAATCATCATTCTCAGCAAACAAACACAGGAAGAGAAAACCAAACACTGCAGGTTCTCACTCATAAGTGGGATTTGAAAAATGAGAACATATGGGCACAGACAGGGGAACATCAGATGCTGGGTCCTGATGAGGTTGGGGGGCAAGGGGAGGGATAGCATTAGGAAACATACCAATGTAGATGACAGGTTGATAAGTGCAGCAAAGCACCATGGCACATGTATACCTATATAAGAAACCTGCACTTTCTCCACATGTATCCCAGAGCTTAAAGTATAATTTAAAAAATCATACTATATGGAATATGATGCCCTTCAAGTGTGTGTGTATACGTAAATTAAACCATAAGCATTAAAAATTTTCTAAGGTTTATATACATTTATATATATAAACAAGAATTAAATAAGACTTGTTTAGGTACAAATAACACACTTTTTATATTTATATATAACATACACACAGACGCATATACATACATACATATATATATACATGTAGAGAGAGAGAGAGATTCAGGGGGATAAACATTGAAATATGAATGTATTCACTATTACTTGAAAAATCAAACATTCATTTCAAAGGAAAACAGGAATTTAAGAAAGAGACATTGAAGATTAATGGATATTTAAAGATGATGGTTTCTGATAAAAATTATTGCTACCAGAAAAACTTGCAGATATGCAAAACACTAGAACATGCCTGAATATTCATAGAATGAGCCATTAGCATGGTAGAGCTGAAGAAACAGAAGATGAATAATGGAAGAATCAAAATCCAGAAAATGTGAAGAGAGATTGAACTTTGCTAAATAGCAGGACCCCTGCAGTAAGTGCTGATGCTGAGAGGATTTTCAAATTAATACTGAGAAGAGAATGATTAAGAGTCAAACACATGGGTCAGGCTACCTGAGTCTGAATCTGAATTTCCTGCTTTCCCTCTTATAGCTGTGTAACCCTGCGAAAGTAACTTACACCTTTCTGTGTGTCAGTTTCCTCATTTTATTAAGTAGCAATGAAAAAAAAACCCTGATCAGATGAGTTGTTATGAAGACTAATAAAATGTACTTTGAAGAGCTCCTAGCAAAATGTTTAGTATTGGTTGACAATTATTATAATCCTCTGTTTCCCACAATAAATGGTAAGAATATAAGTTGAAAGAAAAGGTAAATGTTTTTAGGAGACTTAAGAAAGCAAGAAGAATGGCTGAAGAGTAAGAAAGAGTAAGAATAATAAGGAAATATAATTTGATTGTTGGACATTTCCAAGGGTCCAATAAAGGTTGGCAATTGACAATCTATATTTTAACAAACTGTCTAGCTATCACATTAGCATACTTGCACATAGAAAAAGATGACTTACAAGTATCCAAGACATACTTCCTATATTTAGCATTCCCTTAGTACCAGATCCTGTTATTAAGTGCTTCACAAATATTACCTCATCTAACCCTTAAAAACTGCTGTTTACAAATAATCCCAGGTTCACCTTCCTAACAAATACGGCATATATTAAGTATCTACCAAAAAAGTAGGTAATTAAGCAGACAGTGTCACGAATAGACCACTGCTATGTTTTAATATATTTAGTCGTTGTGGCTATTTAATAGTTTTAAAGAAAGTTTTCAAAGTTTAAGGCGGCTTTTTTTGTTTGAAACCTGTCCATGACTTCTCCTAGTATTCAAAATTCCATGCCATAATAAGGCTTACAAATCCTATGTGATCTAGTATCCTGCTGATTCTCTGACCTCATCTCTCTGCCTTCACTCACTGCATTCCAGTCATCCTAGTGTTGCTACAACTTGAATACTGTAAAGGTATATGCCAAACTCAGGGACTGAAAATACAGTTTCTTTTAATATTCTGGCAACGAGTTTAATGTAGTTAAAGCATAAGTGAACTAAATGGAAATTAATAAAAAGAAATAGAGAGCTTATTGGAATAATTACATCTTTAAGTTATTCTCCATTGTATTTAAAGTGTATTGAACTGCAAAATATATAAACTTTGCAGATTAGAGAATATCTAAATGGAAATTGCATTAATTCTGCTTCTCCACTCATAGCTGGTGACTAAAAACATGCATCACTCCATCACTGAGGGGATTCAATAATTTCCAAAATTATTTGACCTCAGAACACAGCTTATAGAATAGTATTTCTCAGAAATATTTTGGGAAATGCAGCAAGAGACAAAGTTCTTCTGCCATCTTTGTACCTTACTTTGATTTGAAAGTATAACACTGAATAAACCAAAGACATAGTTCTCATTCAGTAAAATTTCCTAAGAAAGCAAACTCATAGGCTGGGCACAGTAGCTCATGCCTGTAATCCCAGCACTTTGGGAGGATGAGGCAGGTAGATCACCAGAAGACAGGAGTTCAAGAACAGCCTGGCCAACATGGTGAAATTCCGCCTCTACTAAAAATACAAAAATTAGCCAGGTGTGGTGGCAGGCACCTGTAATCTCAGCTAATCAGGAGTTTGAGACAGGAGAATCGCTTGAAGCCAGGAGGTGGAGGTTCAGTGAGCCAAGACCACGCCACTGCACTCTGGCCTGGGCAACAGAGCAAGACTCCATCTCAAAAAAAAATAATAAGGAAAAAAAGAAAGAAAACCAACTTACAGAATACTAATCAGATAGCAATTTCTGAGAAAGTTGTGATATATAATATAAACATGTTGGACTCATTTATTGAGAATGATTAGAATTAAACAGAATCATAACACTTTACATAGTTTATAATGAATCATATTTGCAAATCACAACATTATATAACACTTTGAGTCACCATGTTATTTTATATAGGTAAGTATATATCAGGAAAATGGTGCTGATATATATCAAATATGTGTTATATTTCTAGCTGCTAAGAATGCCATAAGAAATGTTTGAAAGTATATATGGTCAGATTAAGCTTCATTTTCAATACAAATAAATATTATAGCAGTTTGGTATAAAAAATAAGATGAAAGCTATGTTCTTTGAAGTAAAATTGATGAATAAAAATTTAAACCTTGAAAGTACTGAAAATATTCATAAACTGTCTCTTGATCGAATCCTCTCTGAAGTATAGTCCTTCAAACACCTTCTGTCATGCATTTCACCCAACCAGATGTGTAAGCTCAAGACCATGAAAAGCATAAGGAGAAAGCTTATAATGCTTTGCTGCCACTATAGAATGCAGCCATCTGTGAAGCCTTGTTTTAACATTATTGCTTCAGTGGCTGTTTATCTTTGCATAAAAAAGTTTAGATTGATATATTCCCATGTCTTTGCACTCACTAAACACTTACATTGTAGCAAAGAGGAATCTTATTTTAGTTTTTAATCAGTCTTATTAACAGAATCATAAATACAGAGGCAGATAAGAGCAGAGCTGGATTTAAATGGAAGTTTTCTGTCCCCAGCTCATTTCTTTCTCACCCATCATTCCAACGATACTAAGTGCATTGTATTCAAAGAAAATGGAATAAGCTCTCTAATCTGCCCCACTGTCTAGTTTTAGTGGCATAAATACCCCGTGGGCAACAAAGGAAATGAAATAAAGAGGGTGAAGAGAAAAGGGAGGCATCAAAATCCAGAGCTGATGTTTTGAAACCTCTTCAGCGATGCCATATTTGTTAAATGCAAGTAGATTAAAACATGTCACATTTTTAAAGCCAATTTGTGCCTCTAGAAACAAGAATTCTAAAGTCTATTGGTCAGAATGAGGTAATGTCAGAAGGGAATTAATTATTTTAGATAATGCCAAATAAATATATACAAAATTCTTAGCATACTCCTAAGTACCAATATTAAAGCAAAATTAATGTGAACACATACTGTTATATAGGAGGCAGCAATATTCTTTTTAAACTTAGAGAAAGGTAATTAAAAATCACTACTACAAAATTGACACAAGTATCACCATTTTTATTTAGTACATATATTTATTCCTTCATTTTAGTTAATAAAATTGCCTATATAATTTGCCTAAACTGATTCACATCTTCAATCTTGCTGACACTTTTTTTTCTGTTGTCTCATATTCATTCCTTTTCTGCAAATTTTCTTAAAGCAAAACCTGGAAATACAGACCTTAAAGTTAGGTGGTGCCACTCTGTCACACACATGTACATTAAATAGTACAAAACTATGTTCTTTTAATCTAATATGTATATTGTATACTGACTGTAAGAGATTCTGAGTCAATTTAAACATTGCCATTAATAGTGTATAACCACTGATGAGTAAGACTCTTCGTTGAGTAAACAAGTTTCATTTCAGAGATTATTCAAGTTTATGAACAGTTTTTCATGAATCAATATTTGGCCATTATGCAAGTTGTGTTTTTTAGAAGATTGATTGAGCCGATTAAGCCATCTTGTTTAAACTGAATTTGGAGTTTAGATTCTGAATCTTTTGTGTTTCAAAATCACAACGTTACCTATTATGTTGTTATAATCCAGACTACATTTTAACACATCTTTCAGCTTAATTGCTTATTTAATTTTAATTTTCAATATTAACTTTTCTATCAAAAAACTTTATCTGCCTTTCCAAGATTTAATTACTAGATGGATAACACTTTTCCCCAAGGGTTGATACAAGGCTGTCTTACAAATTAGCCTACTCTTGTCCCATGCAGATAATAGTGTATTTATTAGAAACTATAGTCAGATCTTGGATGCTTCCCAACAATACTGCTTCAAATAGATATGTAAACTATCTCCATGCTCAAGATGAATATGTGTTCCAATAAGATTTTTTTGATGAATGCCTACAGAAAATTTCAGAAACAAGTGATTGTATATTAGCCAAGTGCTCAACATTATGGAGGATGGAATGCAATTACCTGGGAACCTAGAATCATAAGAGATTTGATTTTCTAATAAGCTAGAAGGCCAGTAAAGCATAAAATCCAGCATGGTTGGAAAGCTTAAACAGAACTTACACAAATCAAATTAATAATATTTAAATTGACATGATTATCCTTGATATAAATATATTAATGTGCAAGAAATTGTACTGCACACTTTGCAAATATTTAACTTCATTTATTATAAATATATAGACAGATTTGACTTTTTAGCCATTTTAATTGAATAGTTTATGAATTCTAAGATTATTTCCAACTATAGGATTATTTCCAGGCACTTCTTTATTCCTAATTGGCTTTAAATGCATTATAAAAATTATTTCATAAATCAGCTAGATATAAGAGGCATCCCACTTCCAATAATAACTAGATTTGACTCAGACTTAGTAGTTTACAAAGTATTTTAGAATATATCACTAAATTTTTATTTGAGTAAACATTGTATAACCATTAGTCTATCGAATTTTAAAATACCTAATATTCTTTTCTAAACAGTATTTCATATTGAGAATTTTCAAAAAAACTATGGCTATAGATAACAATAGAATGTATTAATGTGTGTGTGTGTGTGTGTGTGTGTGTGTGTGTGTGTGAGAGAGAGAGAGAGAGAGAGAGAGAAAGATCATTATGTTTTAAGACACTAAGTATATCTGTCAACACCAATCAAATTATGTCTTACATGCATTATTTTAAAGAAAGAAGATGTTATGGAAAAAGAAAGTTGCCTCTAAACTAAAAAGTTGCCTCAGCCTCCCAAAGTTTTAGAATTACAGGTGTGAGCCACTGTGCCTGGCCTAGATTTCCTTTAATTCTAAGTTTTTTTCTCTGATCATTATTGACTCTAAATATTAAAATAAAAGGTTGTTTAGTTAGAATGTGTGCCTGGTTGTAAACAGGGGCTTGGTTAAGTGTAGATCAGTCAGGGAGGCAGGAAAAATTATACAAAGATGGAAACCTTCTTGGAAGGCCGAAAGGTCTTGCAAAAATTGCAGGAGAAAGTTATGGCTGAAGGCAACCTAATCCTCTTACCTTGAGCTAACAGCAAAAAGCAGATAACAAGGGAATATAGAGAGTTTATCTAAATAGCTTGTTTACCCATTTCCCCAGATACCAACCTTTGATCATTCATGTGCAGAACTGTTCTCTACTCAGGGGTCAGCAATGTTAATTACCCACAGATGGTTTTTACTCATGACCTTTGTCATTAAACCTTTACTAATTAAATACCAGGGTCTCTGGCTTATCAGGGCCAGTGGCATTCCCCTCGGGGTCACTAAGCAGTAAGTCCTCTAGCTACATGACCAGGCAAAAAGCCTGTGTTTGCTTACATCTTTCATCCATTAGGCCAGAGTCTGCAGGCCAGACTCGACAGGTTAGCACTACAGATTTTAAATTAGTATTTAGATATTAACCAACATTTTTATACATGTTGATTTTTTTAAAGTGACTTTATGGAGTTTGATATGAGTAGCAAAATCACATGGCAATTATCTCCAAATTAAACATAATTTTAAGAATATCATATCAATATAAACAGTCTTTCAACCCATAAATGTCATGAAGAAAGTGGGATCAAACAATGTATTGTCTGGGTTATGTTATAATTACAAGAAACAGAATTACAACTTACTGTTTTAAATTTCAATACACTTGTTGTATATGTATGTAATATTAACTGATGAAGTATCTAATCAACTCTCAATACAAGGGGCTAAATCAAAATAAACTACATATTTATGGAGGGATTAAAGGATTAAAAACAATGAACAAATATGGAATATATACAAATGCAATATTTGAGAAAGAACATCAAAATACATTTACAAAGACCAGTAATTTCAGGCCTATTATGGAGGATCCAGTGCTGAACACAAGATTAGATAATTATGGAAGATTATGCAAGGTTTGAGGTTTATTGATGAAACAGTTAAATATATATGCACTGGCATTGCTATTCAACCCTTTTAGTATTTACATTATTTAGCAGACTTATAAGCTTCTTTGAAATCCTTTTCAGATTAAAAAAAATAATTATTACAAATTATTTTAACTTTTTTTTTGAGATAGGGTCTGGATCTGTCGCCCAAGCTGGAGTGCAGTGGTGTGATCATGACTCACTTTAGCCTCTACCTCTGAGGCTCAAGCGATCCTCCACCTTAGTCTCTTTAGTACTGGGACCACAGGAGCACAGAACCACACCTGTGTAATTTTTGTGATTTTTTAGTAGAGACAGGGTTTTGTCATACTGCCCCGGTTGGTTAATTAAACTCCTGAACTTAAGCTATCTGCCCACCGTGGCCTCCCAAAATTCTGGGATCCTCCTAAAGTTCAGCCTAGACTTTGTTTTTTATTGTAAGTTTTTTCTCTGATTATTATTTACTTTTGAAAGGTATAATTATCAAAATGGTAAAACTGTGACTCTGTAAATATAAAATAAACATGCTACTCATTTTATTTAACTCACTGATCAATGTAAACATAAATGAAATAAGCCAATTCAAATGAGAATTTGACTTACAAAGAGTTTTATTCTCCACTGGACAACATTCATTTGTATTTTGTCTTTTTTTAAATACAACACTGATTTTTTGCTGTTTTGTTTTTCTGAAACAGAGCTTTGTTCTGTTGTCCATGCCGGCAAGATCTTGGCTCACTGCAATCTCTGCCTCCCAGGTTCAAATGATTCTCATGCCTTAGCCTCCCAAGTAGCTGGGACTACAGGCGCCCGCCACTATGCTCAGCTAATTTTGTATTTTTAGTGGAGATGGGATTTCACCATGTTGGCCAGGCACGTCTTGAACTTCTGACCTCAAGTGATCCACCCACCTCGGCATTCCAAAATGCTGGGACTACAGGCATGAGCCACCATACCAAGCCATTTATTTACATTTTAATGAAGAAAAGGTATCTTCATGGCTAGGAGTAGGCAGCATTTGCCATAAGTTTTCTACAACTCTATTACTCCTTCAGAGTTATAACTAGCTTAATCAATCTAAAACAACAAAAGGTATACACTCCTACAGAATCAGAAGGTTCACTAGACAATGTCAAGACTGTCACTACAAAAAACTGCCAGTCACCTCTTCTGCCTGTTTTAAGTCTGACGAATTTTGCTGACAGTAACTCCCACTCCTCTTTCTAGGGCTTATCTACTTCCTGCCACTGTATGCATATTTTTATGCAAGACGTTCTTTATAGAGTTGAGCTCATCTAGCATAGCCAATTTTAAATTTAACTATTTGTGTATATATTTTCATAACTTTTTTTTTTTTTGAGACAGAGTCTCACTCCATCACCAGACGCCAGGCAGGAGTGCAGTGGCGCGACCTCCACTCACTGCAACCTCCACCTCCCAGGTTCAAGCAATTCTCCTGCCTCAGACTCCCAAGTAGCTGGGACTGCAGGCACGCGCCACCACGCCCAGCTAATTTGTTTGTGTTTTTAGTAGAGACGGGGTTTCACCATGTTGGCTAGGATGGTCTCGATCTTTTGACCTCGTGATCCGCCCACCTCGGCCTCCCAAACTGCTGAGATTACAGGCGTTAGCCACCGCACCCAGCCATATTTTCATATCATTAAGAATTCCTTAGAAATATTTCAATGGCTGCATGATATGAACCTACTAAAAGATATTTAAGCTTTCTTCTAATGCTGGTCATAGATGATATTCAAGTGTTTGCTATTTTAAATGAATCTGAGAACAGTACTATGCGTACCATATTAAACTACAAAATAAATTTTTAAAAATAATATTACCGTAATGAACGTTTTATACTACTTTTAGATCTTTATCTAAGTAAATAAAATATATTCCTGATTACTTGTATTGTATGTGTGTAGGTATGTATATGTTTGCATGCCTATTTTAAATATTAGTGTAGATAATGTCTGTTTGTCTTGGTAGTATTAAATTTTTGTATTATCTAATATGATAGGCAAAAAATGGAACCACACTTTTAAAAGTAGTATTTATACAATAACTGAAATAGAAAATATTTTTTATATATATATACATATATATATCAGATATTCCTGGACTAACAGATCTTACAATAATCTGGATCTAATGTTATAGCAGGGAATGTGTTAACTAAACCTAATGCAGAGACTTAATGCTATATCACAAATTGCCCATGGGGAGAGCTGGAGATGCAGTATGTTTCCTCTGTAAGCTATAAACTGAAACACTCTTCACAATATGATTTAAACAGATACAGAGGCCTCCTTATTTACCTTTATGAGGCAGACAGACTCTCTAAATTCCCATTCCTTATCTCGTAAATGGTTGGCTGAGCTGTTTGTCCCGCTGAACAATTTAGATAAAACTTAACCAAACTTTAATCAGATTTCTCTCCTTCACCCAGGCCCCTGAACTTTGACTCACACTTTGATAGATATTTTATTCTTAAATTATAAAAATATCAGTGTTATCTGCTATTACAAATTATAAAAGTGAAAATATCCAAAGAACTATTCTACAAATAACTAATGTGACATGATCATACTTAATGCAGAATTTACTGATAGAAAGATACTTATATAAGGAAATGAAATCTTTTCATTATTTGTGATTAAATTTTAGTTTGCTAAATTGAAGGTAAATTCCATAAACTTATATTCACTGAATCAGTTAGGTTATCAATTATGGTAATATTTTCTCCAATTATTATTATTTATTATGGGACATTTAAAAATTACAGCTTGTCAAAGCTTTTAATAACTGAGTTATTTAAGTCATTCATAATAACTGTAGACTTCCATAGATCCAGCACAGTAGTACCTCTTGGAAAGTAAACATACATTTTTATCTTTAAGTTGTACTATAAAGGAACTATCCAATGGAAGTTTCCAAGGGATTCCATCTGTTTCTTTGTCCCAGACCATTTCCAAGAAATACAGTATCTGTCTGATTTCCGGCTCTTAGCTCCACCTCTTATCTATGATTATACTCTTTCCAATTTGAACCCGATAATCTAAATTCATTCTTCTCCTTATGAACTCACTTCAATTTTCTGCAACTGTTCTACAGTATAAGATTTACTGAGTATAAGATTTACCCTGCTTCATTATTCTCTGGATACAAATACATAGACAATTCAACTCAAACTTACTCAAAGACTAGTTTAGTTATATATCTGAGGAAGGAGGTATGCTCTTGATGTTCTGTAGCACAGTGGTTCCCAACCTGTTTGGCACCAGGGACTAATTTCCTGGAAAACAAGTTTCCACCAGATGGGAGGGAAGGGTGGTTTCAGAATGAAACTTCCACCTCAGATGTCAGGCATTATTAGATCCCTCACATGAGCAGTTCACAATTAGATCCCTCACATGCACAGTTCACAGCCTATGGTTAATAGGTTAATAGGTTAAATCTATTGTGAACTGCGCATGTACAGAACCCTGTTGTGAACTGCGCATGTGAGGATCTAATGAGGCTCTAATGAGCCCCTGTTCTTACAGGAGGCAAAGTTCAGTCAGTAATGCTCTCTTGCCCTCCGCTCACCTCGTGCTGTGATGCCTGGTTCCTAAAAGGCCACAAACCGATACTGGTCCCTGGCCCAGGGGCTGGGGACCCTTGCTGTAGCAGATATTCCTGGACTAACAGATCTTACTACAATCACCTGGATCTAATTTTATGGCAGGGAATGTGTAAACTAAACTTACTGCAGGAACTTAGAGCTCTATCACAAAATGTTCATGGGGAGAGTTGGAGATGCAGTATGTTCCCTCTATAAACTATTGCAAAACATTTTGACTCTACTTTGCTTTGCCTATACTAGAATTTGGCAAACTGCAGCCTGGAGCCATACATGCCCACCTTCCTGTTTTGGTAAATAAAATTTTATGAGAACACACCCCTGCTCATTATCGACATGTGTAGCTGCTTTTGTGCTACAAAGTAGAGAAGTTGCTATAAAGACCTTATCTGTCACATTCCTAGGGCTGTCCTTGTAAGCATGTGCCCAGGGCAGTCACACAGGGTACCACACAAAGAAGGGCTTATATTTAAGGTCTAATTGTCTGCAATTACAGCATTGAAATTCTTAAAACATTTATTTTTGAATTAGTGTTTTGTAAAGTCTGCTGGGGTAACATATGATATGCTGGGGGCTTAATGCCTCTGCTCATATATTTCTCCAACCTGCCTTTCTCCCCAGAAAGAATTTTCTGACAGCTGCTCCCACCGACCTTATCAGCCAATGGCCGCTGTCCATCAGCTAGAACAATTAAAGATTACATTAGTCAGGGAGATCCATGTTCCACCATGCAGAGATCCTGGTCTGGAATGCAGGGAGGATTGGGCTCTGGAGTTGGCCACAAATGTCTCAGGGAGGGGCAAGGTGCCAAAGGGTCATGAAAGACTTAAATGGACCAATTACTATTTACAGTTTGCAGATACTCAATTATTTGTTGAATAAGTCCTAAGTTAAAAATAGCAATGCCCTATCAGAAAGATTACTAAGTGAATAATGGCCTTCTGTTTCCTGATTTATAAAACAGCATAAAGGCTAATTACAGAAAGCAGTATCTAGCCAAGGAATAGAAGACTTTCAGTCGGTGCATACAGTGCACCACAATTAAACTCAGAAATATGACAATTTTACCCGGTGTCAGTCCTGATCTCAGCATATATTTTACAATAAAACTCTTAATTTGCACAATTGTGCATTCATATGTTGTTTTCAGTTTCTTCTTGGTCCTAAAAATACTGATTATTTTCTGTGACTTTACAAAAGAAAAAAAAAATTCAAATTGTACCTGGTGTAATTATATTCCAGAGGCTTGTTCAAAGCAAATTTCAGAGCACAAACCCAGGATGATCATCAGGCTATAGAATTTGATAGTTATAGTCACTATCAATCAAAAGTAATAAAAGTGATTTCTGACCAAATAATAAAATTTATGTTTTCATTATCTTTATGGTACACCTAAAACAACCATGAAATAAACTAATTCATTCTACTTTGTGGAATAAACTGAATTTACTTCACACCATTACTAGCAATTCCACTTTAATAGATTTATAAATTGCCAAATAACACTCCTAAAGGTGTAGTAAGAAATAAATTTACCACCTAGAGTTTTATTTCTTCTCTTATCTTTTGCAATGCATATGATTGCTTAAATGATCTACTTAGCCTTTTACTTTGTTAATTTTTTCACACTGTAATAGTTCAAATTAGTTACATTTATTCAAGAAAAAATGTTTACATGTTTAATTTTCACTTTGCAAAAAACTAGTTGATACTTTTATTAAAAGTATTTATATTGTAATTTAATTTTACATTGAACTTGTGATTACTCACAGAAGCTGTTTCAAATATTTTTTAGTCTTAAAACATTCACACTTCATTGTTGTTTAGCCAACTTTCGTTGGCAAATTAATGACTGTTTCTTACTTTTGTAATTAGTTTTTGGGACTCTAATTTCCATTTTAGAGCTGAACTGTCTGAGATGATAATGAATAGTTACTATAGGACATGTAAAATTTGACTAGTTCAAATTCAGATGTGCTGTAACTATAAAAAGTGTATATTGCCAAAAACAATATAAAAGAGAATATTGTAAAATATCTCAATAAGACAATCAAAACATTCTTAATATATTGGAGTCAATCAAATATATTATTAAAATTAATTTTATCTTTATTTTTATTTTTTTAACATGGCTACTAGAAATCTTAAAATTTCATAAATAGCTTGCCTTTGTGGCTTACATTATATTTCTTTTGATCTATGCTATTCTAGCTTTGCTCAATGGTCCTTCTGCATATTTAAATCTTTATTTTGTTTTTCCAGCTGAAAAATACTTTTTTGGGGTGATCATTTTTACAATATTAATACCAACCTAGAATATTTAAATGTTTAAGTTGAGTGCAGTGGCACACACCTGTAGTCCCAGCTATTTAAGAGGCTGAGGTGGGAGGATTACTTGAGACCAGAAGTTTGAGGATAGTCTGGACAACACAGAAAGACCCAATCTACTTTTTTAAAAACGTGCATAATTGAAGTCTTAAAATTTGTCTTACAGCTTTACTATTTAATATGTGGAGGGAGATTGGGTTTTGTGTGTGTGTGTGTGTGTGTGCATATATATGTGACTGAAAGAGAATTTTGAAGGTTTAACATGTGCCAGATCCCCTTTTAGTGATATTATGAGATATATCATTTTAATCAAATAAACTCCATGTAAGAGAGATATCATTGCTATTTTACAGACAGAAAAATAATTTTGAGGAAGATTGAGTAACTTGTCTAGTATGTGTTTCTCTAAAGAAAACTATCTTAATTGATAAAATCTTTACAAAAACCGTATTATTATAATGTAGCAATTTTCAAAAAAAATAAATTATTAGCAATGTTAGTTCCATGGGCATTATAAATTTTAATATCCTCAAAATTCTCTTAGTTTTTTCAGGTGTATCTTGACTTAATTTTGCAACAGTTCCCTTAAGGTCACTGCTACTTTTATCTTACCCATTGTTACTATCTTTTCATATGAATTCTATATAACTTAATGAATATGAATCTTAAAGTGTTCTAAAATTGTCTCTAATATCACATATACTTAATTCTTGGGATAATTTGGATAATAAAAGCAGAAAACAAATAGTATTCATTGTAACAACAGTATATGGTAATAATATATGTCATAGATCTGGTTTCAGTATATTAAGAACTGTTTTGAAATCAATATAAAGAGATTTTAGTCATTAAAAACATACAGATGGTATAGTTATGATAAATTGTTGATATTCCAAAGTAAATTATAGCAAGAGTTATAACAATGTCACAAGATCCTTTGGGTGTCTCTTCACCCAAAGTGGCAGGTGAAGCCTCTGCTTGAGGTTTGCTGGCACCTGCTGGGCTTGTTCCACCCACTCGGCCCATCAGGCTGTGCTCATCTCATGCTGCCAGCCCAGATCTCACACCTGCCAAGGCTGAACCAGCTGCAGAATGGTGAGGGGTATGTGCGTGAGTGAGTGAAGGGTCCAGACACTGTGCACAGGCAAGCATGCCAGCTACTGCAATGGGGCAGGCAGCTCCAGGCACTGGCACAGGTATGATTTTGCATGAGGCTATAGCTGGACCAGACATACCACAAGCCACAAGCAGTCTCTGCTGCAGGCACCAGCATCCAGATGAGGAGAACACAGTGGCACCCGAGAGCTAGGAGATGCCAGGAATTGTGGAGCCCCAACAAGGGTGTTACAATATGTCACAGCCCTGGCTCTGGGAGCTCTGAGGTCTGGGCTCCCAGAAGACTGCCACTCTTCACTCTTACAGTTTGGGAGTGTGTCACCACCCACAGCTCAGTGAGCCAGCCAGGAACATGTTACAGCTCCTTTCACTCCTGAGGTTCAGTGGGTCCTGAGTGCTTTTCCCACTTCCAAGAAGAATGAGGTTATGCTGATAACTGGAGGGTGAGCAAGGCAGACAGCAGCTTTATTGAGTGACAGAATCACTCTCAGGAGACTCAAAGTTGGTAAGTCCTTTCCACCAGCAGGTGGTGGTGTAGAGGAGACCCAAAGTGGATAGCTCCTCCTTGCAGGCAGGTCATTTGGAAGTGTGTCTGAGTCTGGCTGAGTTCTGGGTTTTTATGGGCTCACAGGGAGGAAGTCCATGCTGATTGGTCCATGGGCGGCCATGGGAGGGCCTGGAAAAAGTACTGTAAGTTCTCACTCTGGTCACAGATGCCACCCAGAACTGGCAGTCAAGCCCCCAGGCTTTAGGCTGTCCATTGCTCTTGCTTAAAGGTGGAATTTCACTGGGGACCGTCTTTCCTGTCTAGAAAACGGTCTGTCTCCTGCTACCATCAACATGCCATCCAGGACACCCACTTTGTCAGTGTCAAGGGGCCACTGAAGGCTAGCACCAAGCCAACCTCAGACACCTGGCCTCCCTCCCATGCTCACCAGTGCCCAAAGCCTGGAGAGGGTCAAAGTAGCAGGAAGTGGCGTTACGTCAGCGCAGCCTGAGCATGTGCATACCAGGCTGGCTTACAACAGTGTCCAGGCTTCACCACAACTTTGCTGTGGACTGGAGTAGGTGCTGGGAGTGGGGAGAGGCCAGAGAGCAGGAGCAGGCACTTATGAGCCTGCAGGGGCAGGGGGCTTCCCAGGCCCCCAAGAGAACAAGGATGCCTGGGTCTGGAACCACAGCTCAGTGGCTACCATTGCACCTGGGAACACTGGGCTCCCACTTGTTCCCAGCCCCTGCCAGCTCCACAGAGTGCACACCCCAGTCAAGCCTCCTTCACTGCAGCTGGCTTCCCCATAGCAGCTGTTCCAGATGGGCTGCCACTGCCATTAACTAAAAGAATAACAAGAATATATCAAGAAACACAGCTTCAGATTTAGCACAAAGAAAAATGGGACTGAAAGAAATTACCTTTCTACTTAACCCAAGATGCACTGCCATGACGTTCATTCTACAAATACATCAGCCTGGCCTACTATCCACACACAGAGGATAATTCTGACAATGGCAAATCTAGGTTAGTCCACCACTCTGTTTTTTGCTCCTTAACTCCAGAAAAGTCACAGCCTCACCACATCTTAGTTTCCTTAATTATAATAAGAGTTTGATGAAATGGAAGATTTTAAAGAATCTCCCACTTTTAATAATATGAGTTCTTTAAAATCTGTTAGAAACATCATAGTTAATATTAAACAAAGTCCAGAATACATGAAATAAAATAAAGAGAGAAGCTATCACAAATAAAACGCTAAGCATAATAATATAAAAGCAGACCAGATGCAGTGGCTCATGCCTGTAATCCCAACAATTTAAGAGGCTGAGGTGGGCAGATCACCTGAGGCCAGGAATTTGAGATCAGTCTGAACAATATGGCAAAACCCCATCTCTACCAAAAATACAAAAACTAGCTGGGCATGGTGGCTTATGCCTGTAATCTCAGATACTCCAGAGGCTGAGGCACAAGAATTGCTTCAACCTGGGAGGCAGATGTTGCAGTGAACTGAGATCATGCCACTGCACTCCAGGCTGGGCAACTGTGTAAACACTATCGCAAAAAGAGAAAAAAAGAAAAGAATGGAAAGGAAAAAATATATATATATTTTTAGTTATGCCAGATAGATTTTCCATTTAACTACCAGATTGTTTCTCTGCAGGTACAGAAATGATGGCCGTATCTTCACTCCCCAAGATTAGGCTGTAAAGTTTTTCATGGGCATAAATATAATTTTTTATTTTTACATCTTAATATCCAAACCCAAACAGGAAGAACTAAAACTCATTTAACTTAATAAAACAAGTTAAAATACTATGTTTTCAGTACAGTTTATATCATCAAATAAATTATACAGATGAGCAATTTTCTGAATAATTACCATTTAAACATAATGTTTAATTATTTCATTAATTATACCTCTGGTTATTTTGATAAATAATATAGTTTTATACCTTTTCCCAATAAGGTCCAATATTTGAATTTATGATACTGAAAATTGTATCTAATTTTTGATATACATTTTAGCTTATACCTTTCAAGCAGCATTAACTTGCATTATACAGTCCTTTGAATTTTAAAAATTAGTTCAAAGATTCATTGAAGTGTTATTTTAAAATCCTTTCTAGTTTCTTTAAAATATTTCAAACACTTTGATGACATTTTTTCAAATGATATCAAAGAATGTATTCCAGTTTCATAGTTAATGGTTTGTCAAATATTTATAATGATCATATCCTACATTATATCTATCACTCAAAACATTGGCAAACTATAATCTGCATGTACTAATATATTAAGATGCTAATATTCATTCATTCATACTAAGATAATATCAATCACTATCATAATACTTATAATAATAACACAATATTCATAACTTGTGTATATTCCAGGATAAAAATAAAGGTGTTAGACAGTTATTGATGTCCATGATTTTGTAATTTTCACTTCAGAAATAAATGTGTGTGTATGTGATGTATGTGTGTGTATTTAAGCAAAACATTTTACTCATTGTATAGAAAATATTGTTCAACATGCACTGAAAGGATGGCATGAATCTCTGCCAACCACAGGCAGACATAATTCTGCCTGTCTTTCACATTTTTTAGTCTTTATGAAGCATCTGAAAACATATAACTTTTAAGTTAAAGAGTATTAAATAAATAAATATATTAAATTATATATTAAATAAATATATAATGAATATAATTTATATTAAATAAATATATATAATGAATATATATAATTTACATTAAAGAGTATAAAAATGAATATATATAACATATATATTGTATATATATAAATAGGCAATTTCAGTCCCATTTTTCTTTGTGCTAAATATATGTGTATATATATATATATATGTATATATATATATATTATATACATTCTGGTCTTATACACAGCATCTTCTGATTCTATTGGTACATTCCTGTCATTATATAAAGCTTTCAGGTAATTCTAAGGTGCAGTGAGATTTGACAACCAGTGGTCTAGCCATAATCTCTAAGCCTGAAGACTTTTTTTAAAAAACCTGTTGGTATTTTGTTGTTTTTTCATTATTTCTTATTTTGATTGTTGCTACCTTGGATAATTCACAGATACTCTCAGATTAAAAGTTGTTTGCTCTTGAATTTACTCTTTATTTTGCAGACAACACTAATTAAATGTGACTGAGAAAGACCTAGAGCACCAATGTTATCTCCTTCTGAGGCTGACAATCAGCTTCACCTCCAGTTGCATTAAATTTTTTATAGGCAAGTTGGGACTGACATCTTAAATTGCCATCTCTAGGCAGAGATAATTTAAAACTTCCTGTTGGATATTTTCATAGAAGTTCTACTATTAGCATTACAGTCTATAATCCAAAATTTGCTTAGGCAAAATCTTTGCATTCACTAAAACTAAACCTTTAATGCTCCCAATTAGTTGAAGAGACTTCTTGAGTCACCATTTGCTTCTCTCTCAAGACTCCCTCTTCTCTCTCAAGACTCCTCTCTATTTTGCTTCTCTCTCAAGACTTCTTTCTCAAGACTCCCTCTAAGACTCCTTGAGTCCCTCTCTCTCAAGACTCTCTCTCAAGTCCCTCTATTAGTTATATTTCTCAAATATTTATAGTGCAGTACCCCTTTTCTATTTTATTCATCATTGAATTCAGACACTCATTGTCTTACATTTTTATTCACCTAACTGTTAACTCCCAGCCTCCAGCTGTATCATGTTCCTGTGTCTAATTCTACTTTTCTATTTTTTTGGAAAGGAGTCTAGCTCTGTTGCCCAGGCTGGAGTACAGTGATGTGATCTCAGCTCACTGCAACCTCCAACTCCTGGGTTCAATGATTCTCCTGCCTCAGCCTCCTGGAGTAGCTGGGACTACAGGCACATGCCACCACGCCTGGCTAATTTTTGGTATTTTTAGTAGAGATGGGGTTTCACCATGTCAGCCAGGATGGTCTTGATCTCCTGACCTAGTGATCGCCCACCTTGGCCTCCCAAAGTGCTGGGATTACAGGCAGGAGCTACCACATCTGGCCTCATTTTGCTTTTCTATGTGGATAATGGTATGTATTAAATGGTATCTTTTAGATTCAAAAGCTAATGTAACAGTTTTATTTTTAAGTGATAATATGTGCAATGTTTTAGAAATTACCACCTTTTAAATAGTAAAATTAATAAATTTTAGATGGCATCTTAAAAATGTATAGAGCTACCAGTAGTTTTTCAAAATACTTTTGAGGGCTAGATATGCAAAAACAATGAAAACCCCTACTCCTATTGCAAATCTGTTAAAATACATGGATTTTTCATCTTTAAAGTGCTAATTCATACCATGAATATTACTTAGCATTAGTAAGAAGATTATAATTAACATTTAATTTTTTTATCAGAAAGTAATTTTCTAATTATTTAAATAGTTATGAAAAATACAGTATTTTAATGTAAATATTTTACAATATCCTATTTTCTCCACTAATTTTCTCATTGTAATATTTTTATATATTAAATAAACATGCTATATGTGTATATAATAATTTTAGTATAGAATAATTAAGGAAAATGACCATATGCACATACAGCATGCATGTTTAGTAAAGACAAAAAAAAAATTAGTCTACTATCTGACCACTGTATTTCCTCTGGAAGAAGCTATGTTTGTTCAAGAGACAATTTGACATTTTATATTTGCAAAAAGTTACCAGCAACACATCAGGAAGAAACATCAGATGTGAGCTAGCAAAAAATAAGGAAACATCAAGTTAGAATGAGGTGGCTTAATAATAAACCACATAACAGAGAACACATCACCCATGGGGTCATAGCCAAACAATTTTAAGAGGAAGAGTTAATACATTTTAATAGTCACCTATGTAAGGCCGGTTGCCTTGCTGGGAGCTCGGACGCACCCCCTCCCCCCTTTTTTCCCTTTTACAAGCCCCGAGCAAGCTCAGACATGCTCGGGCATGTTCCCTTCTCCCTTGCTCGCACAGCCTGGTCTTCCCTTAAAGAGCCCAGTATGCAAACAAGGTGCTGCAACCATAGCTTCTTAACAACCAATAGCAGCTGAGTCTTAACAACCAATAGCAGCTGAGTCTTAACAACCAATAGCAGGCAAGTAATTCCAACCATCAACAAGCCAAGTCCTAGATCAAGGCTTGTAACTTACCCAATAGCAGTCTTACTCTCCCACAACCAATCGAGCTGTTTCACTCCCTATAAAACCCCCTGTCTAAGAGGAGTCCCTGAGACTTCTCCGACCCCTACTGTCTGGACCGCAGAACCTCACCCGGGAGCCTGAATAAATTCCCTTGCATTGGATTATTTTGGTGCTGGCCTCAGTTTCTTCGTTTTATCCTCGGAAACAAACCTTACAATTTATTGTCACGTATAGCCATACTGTTACCCAAAATTTGAATTTAATATAAGGATAGAATAGAAAGGATAAAATAAATGAAAAATCCTGAAATATCAGAAATACTCCAAATTTAATAAACATAAGAATCTTGAAATAGGTATACCATGTCCCCTCACCTCCCCATTGCAAGACTCTGGAGATAGTTAATCAGGGTGCTCAATTTCCCAAAATATATGAATTAAAGTTCGAGTCAATTTTATTTAAATTTCATGGTAACAGAATGCCTTCAGTTGCTATGACTTACATATAATTTGCCTGACTGAAATGAAATGAAATAAATTCTGTGTTAATTAAGTTAATTTTATTTCTATAGTCAGTTGTAAAAGTTTTCTTTGGTAACTGTGAAAAATAAAATGTGCTGTGATTTTAACCATCCTCTGCATGAAGTACAGTTTAAATACTTTCATTTTGTAAAAATGTGATATTAATTGGCTAAGACTTCCAAAGCAATTATAATATCTGTGGGTGGTTTGAAGTTGATGCTGATCATTGATGCTTCATCAAGTTTAATAAAATGATACTCTTTTTGCTTGAGTAAATTCTAAGCCAGTGAGCCATGTAGTACTACTTTTTCAGCAACACTTATGGAAACTTATACAATGTTAGTTCTAGAAAGAATTAAGTATCCTTTCATCTGACAGCTTCATTTTACTGATAAAGAAATTACAGTTGAGAGAATTTGAATAAATTGTTCAAGCGATTATATAACAGGCCTTGGCTTGTGAGAAGAACTTGAATTTATGTCTCCAGCTTCCTAGTTTAGGGTACATATTCATTCAACACAAAACATTGCCAAAGTTTTAGTGAAAAGAATATCAGTAATTCATTACCGATTAATAATCATTACTTCATACCAGTTGCCAAAATTAAATCAAAATATCTCAGAAATTCAGTTGAATATGCAGTAATTATTTCAAGTTCATTCACTAAATATGTAGTCATATTACATAGTATTTGCAGAAGAAAAGTGATATAAAAGCTATGTTATATTTTAATTTTTGTTAATTCAATATTCAGTTACATTTTCATGTATGATCAAAATTTATTTGTTATAGAAAGCCATTTAACTTCAGCAATATTTTATAAAACATACTGTCTCTTTTGAAATATGTAACAAAATTAAGAATATCAATCTCCAAAAGTTAATTGTGCAGTTATTTTTTCTAAAGAAAATCCCACTTTCCAGTTAACATCCATTATAACATTGTACACAGAGAATATGAAAATTTAGTTAACTGATGCATGGCACTTAAAACTGTGAATCAGATTCAAGTTTGTCATGAAGTAGAGTAGGTAGACAGGCAGATATGAGTAGGGCAGGACAGGGCCCCAAGTAATGTCAGGTGACTGTCATGCAATTGTTAGGCCATTAATTGTGGGCCACAACTTCCCAATAAGATCCTAATAATTGAGCAAACATGTCCAGGCATGTGTAGTAAATGGCAAAACGGTGGAATTTGACTTTCCTTGGGGACATGTATAGGTGTATACAGTAAGGGTCAAAATGGTGGAGTTTGACCTTCCACCCGGTCACTGGGTGCACTAGACTAGTAAGGGAAAATTTCCCCAAGAGAGCATGACCATAACTTCAACCACCAAATGGTGCATGCAGCTCCTCCTGGATACTGGCAAGTCACTAAGCATGTGGTGATTAGCTAATAGCCCACTTAAGGGGAAGAATGAGGGGACAAGACATGGAATAAACAAACAGGAAATAGTAATTATTTAAGACTCTTGAACCAACAATCAGGTAGGGCACTCAATCTTTTCAGTTGCCCACTTGGTTTCTTTCAAGTGTATTTTTCTTTACATCGTTGCTGCCTTAAATCCACTTTTGTCTCTTGGCTGAATTCTTTCTCTCAAGAAGACAAGAATCGAGGACTGTGGAGTCCACTCAGAGTTGACACCAGTAACAAGAGTTTAAAAAAACAAAAACAAAACTATATTTATTCATGGTGTCATCAGCCTTACTCTATGACCTTAAAAAGCTAACTCAATCTGTTAGAGTCTAAATTTTGTCATCTTAAAAGTAAGAAAATTATACACAATGACTTCAGAGTTTCCTTATTCTTTAGGTTTATATGATTTAGTAGTTTAAATAATCATATCCAAGGAGTTAGTTCAGAAATTAAAATACAAAATAACAAGATGATTGCATTTTTCAACATAAAAGAAAATTAGTTTATCACAGAAATATAGGTTAAATTACTTAGCACATCACCATGATTTTAATGTGTCCTCCCAAAGTTCATGTATTACAAACTTACTCTCCAATTCTAGTTTTGGTAGATGGGGCTAAATAAAGGTACTTAAATCATGAGGGCTCTTCCCTAATGAATGGATTAATGCTGTTATTGTGGGAGTGGATTGTTATAAAATCTAGCTCAGTCTCTTCTTGCTCTTGCCCTCTCTTATCCCTCTACCTTCTACCATGGAAAAACATTGCAGGAAGGCTGTCACCAGATTCAAGCACTTCGATTTTGGAATGCCCACTTTCCAGAACTGTAAGAAATACATATGTGTATGAATGAAAAAAATATATAGACACACACACACACACACACATATATAAACATTTATCTTAAATATAAGTTACCTATCTGTAATATTCTGTTGTAACAGATACATTTTTTTTTTTGAGTTGGAATTTCACTCTTGTTGCCCAGGCTGGAGTGCAATGGCATGATCTTGGCTCACTGGAACCTCTATCTCCCAGGTTCAAGTGATTCTCGTGCCTCAGCCTCCCTAGTAGCTAGAATTACAGGTGTGTGCCACCATGCTTAGTCAACTTTTTGTATTTTTAGTAGAGACAGGGTTTCACTAAGTTGGCCAGGCTGGTCTTGAACTCCTGACCTCAGGGGATCCACCTGCCTCATCGTCCCACAGTGCTGGGATTACAGGCCTGAGCTACCGCACCCAGCCTATAACAGGTACATTTTCTAAAATGGTGACCCAAATGAAATGATAAAGTATGTATATTTGCATAGTAATAAAAGAGAAATCAAATATTTTAAATTCTAATAGATGTTTCTTAAATATATATTAGTCAATATTCCATCTGAACTCTGTAATTAGTCTGAAAAGAGTAGGTAGTAAAGATGATGCAGCTTTTTAAATAAGGCTAGATGAAGGCTGAATGTCTCCCAATACTCCACTGAAGGACTGCTTCAAAAATTCAAGCTCAGTAAGTATTATTTAGGTTTCCTAGAAACCTAAATAAATTATTTAGGTTTCCTAGAAACCTAAATAATACATTATTATTTTATTCTGATATTTGCTATTAATGAAAGCCTTACACTTGGTGAAGTTATATGTTAACCTCTAGTTTTGAGACCAATTAAAATAAATTTTGTTAGTAAAAAAGATAACCCCCAGTGGGTTTATAGTTATTCAGGGCTTTAACTAGTTTCTTTTCTAATCCAGATATCTGATTCAAATATGTCTTTGAATATTGCCCCCAAATTTCTGGGCCCTTCAATGAACTCATAATTACCTAACTGGCTTAATAGTGTTGTGACTCAGAAAGCAATACTGCAAAATATGACATTTTGATATGCTGAACTGAAGATGGATCTCAGGTTCTCTGATTTTTCTCCACCTCTCCATGTCTTTCTCACAGATGTTGAAGTTTCTCTGTTTTCCCACCTAGAAGAACAATTGTTTTTTCCCCTCCCTATTATCTCATTACCTATTGTGTAAAAGAGGACCAAGAGGTAACCACACCTGACCAAACCCTTTTACAATTATGATGACTGTCTCTGAGGATCATTTAAATCCCCAACAGAACAGATTTACAAGTTAATTTCTGCTCCTGATCCATATCCATTCATTCTTCTCTAGGAACCATTTATTGTCCCTCAATAGAATTCCTCTTCTCCCCTTTCTCATAACCTGTTTACCAGAACCCAAGCTCCACCATTTTTTTTTTTGTAACCTCAAGATGGTATATAAGCTTCCTCATAATTAATTGGAAAGTTAGGGCTTCATTTGAAGGCTTTTGTGTATATACACTAAATCCGTTTTTATGCCATTTTTCTAACTGCCTCATGTCAGTGATTTTTCAGGTACTCTTTAAAGGATCAAGAGCCCATGTCCCCTCGCTAGTTATTTAAAGAATTAAATAAACTTTTTGACACATATTTATGTTTTACATATGTAAGAAGTATACTTTTAATTAAAAACAGAGAATAATAGCAAAAGAATTGAGCATGACTTTTCAATGACAAAATTAGACTCGGTAATTTCTGTGTGATCATGTCCTCCAAGCTGCTTGTGTTGGAAGCGGCCCACTTATTTGCTTTTCTTAGGATAAGCAGTTGAGGAATAGTGCTGCGTATGTCAGACCGTCTTTTCTAATTGACAAAAGTTACTCATGACTTATCTCAAGAAAAACAGAATTGAAGAATTAGAGACAAATGCATGTATCCAAAACATTGATGAAATTGCATTTGTAAAAGCTGTAACAGAATGTTATGACAGTGAAAGTGATCTGAACTGACTCCATCTTGCTTCTAACCTCCAGACTGTCCTTGTCCATCCCCGGGCACAGGCCACACTAACTTTGCAAGAAACTTAGCATATAGTTTAACTTTGAGACAAAGACCATAGCAGCTTTCTGAAAATAGATTCTCTTGTTGCCTGGGGACAAGACTGCCTTTGTAGGACTAACAAACTAGCCACATGATTAAAAATTATGGCTTAGGAATCATGCACCTGGTGGCCACAAGACTGTTAACCCTCCCAATTATTTCTAGGGTTAACATCACTCTCTTAAACCCTAAGGTTGATGCTCAAGATGTTTTTCAGATCCTGCACTCAATGGATTAGCTGCCCCCATCCAAATCAATAAACTGGCTCATCTGGTTTGGTGGCCCTGACCCTCGATCTGAGTCAACACAAGAGGACAGCTCTGACTCCCTCTGATTTTATCTCCAACCTGAGCAATCCACTGTGGTCACTCCCTGGCCCTCTACTTGCCAAATTAATCTCAAAATGATACAGTCTCTGAATTTGGGGGAAGATTAATTTTAATAATAATAAAACTCTGATTTTCCTTTCAGCCTGCTCTGTGTGAATTAAGTTCTTTCTCTATTTTAATTTCTCTATCTGGATAAATCAGCTCAGTCTAGGCAGCAGGCAAAGTGAGCCTGTTGAGTGGTTACATTGATGTGGGAGGACAAGAGAGTTGGAGTGAAGGAAAGGGGAATCAGCCATGAAAGAAAGATTCAAATATTCTAAGTATGGACTCTTATTCCAACCCAATGCCCAGCTCAAGGTGTGTGTAGGGACAGGTACAAATTTAAAAATGGTAGTTATTTTCCTCTATGGAAAAAGTACAAGAGATTCAAGCGGATAGATTTCCTCCTCCAATTCTGCCAGTATACTTGAGATTTTTGAACAATTTCCCTACCAACTAAATGAAGCTTACAAAGAAAGAATAGAATCTAGACCTTTCATAAGAATGGTAATGAATTAGCATCATACTTATAAATAGCCTATGCAGAAAACATGCTAAATTATGCTTAGCAAATAGGTTCTCTATACTCTTCAATGATTTACTAGGACCTTTTTTTGGGAACTCTTCAGCAAGTCATTTTGAAGTTATCATGCTGTGATTAACTGCTGTGCCATTTTTTCCTCTCAAAATTCATGAAAAATGCAGAGTTACTATCTACTTCACCACTGTATGAGTTTTACAACTGATTTTTATCATGATCTCTCATGCTGGGTTTATAGATTGCTTGAACTGGGAATGAGAACGCCTGCTGACACTGTCACAGAGCAGTCTAGTTAGGTTCCTCTAAGTGAATCTGCTAAACTGTCAATAAGAAATAGCCAATAACTTTAAAGATAAACAGAGATGGACTCTTTCCTACAGTGTATCTAGAAATGGAAGCTGAATAAAGTCTCAAGAAAGAGAAGGGCTGTATTTTCTTTCCTTGTTTTGACTGCTACTGGTAACTTCAGCCTTAGAAATAAATAGAAGTGAATACCCTTTAAAATGAATGTCTTTAGTAGATTAAAAGTAACTGAAGATTTTTTTCAATGTGTTTTTTACTTGTTCCTTTGTTTATATTCTGAAAGAAATTTACTTGGAGGCAATATGCTTTAGAAACTCAATTACACATATACCGTTTTTCTTGTTATTCGCAGCAGTTATTTTCTATAAGGTTGTCATAAATACTAAATAATTGTTTTGATGGAGTGGGAGAATATATATTATGCATATTATAAATACCAAAAAAAAACCCTTCTCATCCTGTTAAATTCTGTCTTCTATATTTTACAAAAGAGAAAATGAGTTTCAGAAGTGTTAAGTGACTTGCCTGAGGCCACCTCACTAACAGGTGCTGGACAGAGGACTCAAACTGTCCAGCTGCACCAGAACCAGAGCTTCTTGCACTACACTGCTCCCTACTGTGTCTGCTCTCCAGTGGTCTCTCTATGAGCGCTGATTGCTCTTCCTTTGGATACATACCCAGCAATAGAATTGTGGGTAGTTCTATTTTTAGTTTTTTTGAGGAACTTCCATACATGTTTCCATAGTGGCTGCACTAATTTATATTCCCACCAAGAGTTAGAATGTAAATTCTCCATATCCTTGCCAGCATTCATTATTCTCTGTCTTTTTGGTAAAAGTCAATCTAAAAGTGGTGAGATTGGTCATTTTTATTTGCATTTCTCTGATGATTAGTGATGTTGAGCATTTTCTATATACCTACAGGCCATTTGTATGTCTTCTTCTGAGAAATGACTATTCAGACCTCTTGCTGATTTTTAATTGGATTTTTTTAAAAAATATTGAGTTGTTTGAGCTCCTTATATATGTGGTTATTAATGTCCTATCAGATAGATATTTGTAAATATTTTCTTCCACTCTGTAGATTGGCTCTTTATTGACTGTTTTCTTCACTGTGTAGAATTGTTTTTGCTGGATAAAATTCCACTTATCTCTTTTTGCTTTTCTTGTTTTGTTTATGAGATCTTACACAACGAATCTTTGCCCAGAATAATTTTCTGGAACATTTCACCAGTGTTTTTGTTTTCTCAAGTTTCATGGCCTGAGGTCTCAGATTTAAGGACTGAATACATTTTGATTTGATTTTTGTATATGGTGAAGCATAGGGTCTAGTTTTATTCTTCTCATATGGTTATTCAATTTTCTCAGAACTACTTATTGAAAAGATTCTTCTTTCCCCAATGTATGGTCTTTGAACCTTTGTCAAAAATGCATAGTATGGATTTATATATATCTGGGTTCCCTATTCTGTTCTTTTGGACTATGTGTCTATTTTTATGCCAGGACCATGCTGATTTTGTTACAATATTTGTGTACTATATTTTGAAGTCAGGTAGTACGATACCTTCAGCTTTATCCTTTTTTGCTGAAGAATGCTTTGGCAATTTGGGGTTTTTTGTGGTTCCACATAAATTTTAAGATTGCTCTATTTCTGTGAGGAATGACATTGGCATTTTGATAGAGATTGCATCAAATCTGTAATTTGCTGTGAGTAGAATTATCATTTTAAAAATATTGAATCTTGCAATCTGTGAACATGGAATATCTTTTCATTTTTTGTGTGTGCCTTCTTCAATATTTCATGTTAGTATTTTATAGTTTTCCTTGTATATACTTTTTACTTCTTTGCTTAAATTAATTCCTAGGTATTTTATATAATTTGTAGCTATTGTAAATGGGATTACTTTATTGGTTTCTTTTTTGGGCTGTTCCCTGGTAGTGTTACTGATTTTATATGCTGAATTTTTATATGTTAATTTTCAAGGCTAATTTGAATTCTTTTTTAAATTCAATACCGTTTGTTTCTTTCTACTGTGTAATTGCTCTGGTTAAAGCTTCCAGTACTATGTTGAATAAAGGTAGTGAATGTAGGCATCTTTGTCTTGTTGAAGACATTATAGGAAAGAACTTCAATATTTGCCTGTTCAGCATGGTGTTAGTTGTGAGTTTATCATATATGGCCTTTATTATTTTGAAGTATGCTGCTTCTATACTCAGTTTGTTTTTATCTTATAAATAAATGTTGAATTTTATTGAATGCTTTTTAGCATCTATTAAAATGATTATATCTTCTTTTCCTTGGTTCTGTTAATGTGATGTATCATGTTTACTAATTTACATATATTGAGCTATTCTTGAATCCCTGGGATAAATCCTATTTAGTTGTGGTGAATGATCTTTTTAATGGGTTGTTGAATTTGTTTGCTAGTGTGTTGTTGAAAACTTTTGCATTAATGTTCATCATGATATTGGTCTGTAGTTTCCTTTTAGAACTGTATTCTTTGCTGATTTTGGTATCAAGGTAATGCTGGCCTCATAGATTAAGTTTGTAAGTATCCCATCTTCTTTAATTTCATTTTTTAAAATTGTTTTTAATATAATTGATGTCTTTAAATGTGTTGTAGAATTTGGCAGTGAAGTATCTGATCCTGGACTTTCCTTCTCTATCTATCTATCTATCTATCTATCTATCTATCTATCTTTCTATCTATCTATCTATCTATCATCTATCTATCTATCTATCTCTGTCTCTATAGATACAGATTTTTTTTAAATAGAGGAAAATATGCACTATGTTGACCAGTCTGGTCTACAGCTCCTGAACTCAAGCAATCCACCTGCTTCAGCTGCTCAAAATGCATGAGCCACGGTGCTCAGCTTGGACTTTCCTTTGATATGCGAATTTTTATTACAGCTTCAATCTTGTTATTCATTATTGGATTTTGAGATCTTCTATTTCTTCATGGTTCAATCTTAGTAGGTACGTATTCAGGAATTTATATATTTAGTTTAGGTTTTCCAATTTTTTGGCATATAGTTGTTCAAAATAGTCTTTAATGATTCTTTATACTTTTGTGATCTCAGCTGTTGTATTTCCTTTTTGTTTCTGATTGAGTGCTATATATTTATAATTGCTATATGCTCTTGCTGAACTGACCTATTTGTTATTAGATAGTGACTTTCATCTCTTATATAATATTTGATTAGTAGTCTATTTTATCTCATTAAGTATAGCTACTCCTGCCCTATTTGGATTTCCAGTTTCATGGAATATTTTTTTCCAACCCTGAACTCTCAGTCTATTTGTTTTAGGTGAACTGCATTTCTTGTAGGCAGCATATATTTGGGTCTTGCTTCTTTATCCCTTCAGCCACCATATGCTTTTTAATTGGAGAATGGAGTCAATTTACATTCTGTGTTATTACTGATAAGTAAGGACTCACTACTTTGATTTTGTTGCTTGTTTTCTGGTTGCTTTGTCAGTAATCTCTTCTTTTCATAATGTACTTATTTGAATTAAGTAATTTTATCTGACAGTATGTTTAAATTCATTGCTCTCTATTTTAAATGATTTTATTAAAGGCTTTCACATTGTAATTACCACATGCTTACAGGATACATCTTATAGATATAACAAGTTATTTAATGAAGTGATAACTTAGGTCATAAAAAATGAATATAAACAAAGGAAAAGAACCTCTAACTCCATATCCTTCACATTTTGACTTTATGTTGTGTCAATGTACACATTTTTATATTGCCTATTTCTTAATGGGTTGATTCAGGTGTTATTTTATTTTTTTTGACAAAGTTGTCTTTGGCTTTCATAGTAGAGTTATGAGTAGATTGCACACCACGATTACAGTATTATAGTATTGTAGGTTTATCTGTGTACTTAATTTTACCAGTTGCAAATCACACATAGAGTTATGAGTAGATTGCATACCACAATTACAATATTAGAGTATTAATATTTAATACTCTAATATTGTGTACTTAATCTGTGTACTTAATTTTACCACTGGGTTTTATATCTTTAAATGTTTTCTTTTTGCCCATTAGTGGGATTTTTTAAAATTTCTAATTGTAGAATGCTCTTTAGCATTTCTTGTAAGATATTTCTGGTGACTGAATTCTCTCAAATTTTGTTTGGAAAAGATTTTATCTCTGCTTTCATATTTGAGAAATAGCTTTGTTGGTTAAAATATTCATGGATGGTCATGTTTTGCTTTCAGCATTTTAAAAATGTCTCCCTACTTTCTCCTGGCCTATATGGTTGCTGTTGAAAAGTTTATTGCCAGACAAATTGAAGCTCCTTGATATGTCATTTGCTTCTTTTCTCTTGCTGCTTTTAGGAACATCTCTTTGTTTTCAACCTTTGAGAGTTTGAGTATTATTTGTCTTGAGGTAGTCTTATTTCAGGTAAAAATATTTGGTGTTTTTTTACTTTCCCATACCTGGATATTTATCTCTTCCTCACATTTTGAAAAGCTTTCTGCTATTCTTTTTTGAATAAACTTTCTACCAATTGCTTTTGTTCAACTTTCTCTCAAACAGCAATAATTCTGCAATTTGGTTTTTTGAGGTAATTTTCCATATCATATAAGTGATCTTTGTTCCTTTTCATTCTTTTTTCTTTTATGACTCTGTTTTCAAATAGACCATCTTTGACTTAGTGGTTCTTTATTCTCTATGATTTCTCCTGCTGATGAGAACCTGTAATGATTTTTTATTCAGCAAATGCATTATCAATTCCAATATTTTTATTTAATATTTTTTAATTCTTTCAATACATTTGTCAAAATTATCTGATAAATTTCTGAATTGTTTTTCTTTATTGTCTGGAAGATCACTGAGTTCCTTTAAAATCATCATCCTCAATTATTGTTTACAGAATTCGCATATTGGCATCTTATCGGGGAGAGTCACTGGTTCCTTTCTTTGTTTAAGGAGATCATGGTTCCATGTTTTCTGTTGTTTCTTGTGGGTTGCGTCTATGTCTTTGCATTGAAAGACTAGTTATTTATGTCAGTCTTATCTGTCAGGTTTTGGTTTTCATTGGATATGTTTGCTAAAAGCTTCTCTATGATGTTTCTGTTGATTTTCTTTTTCTCTTTCTCTTTCTCTCTTTCCTTCTTTCTTTTTTTCTTTTCTCCTTTCCTTCCTTCTTTCCTTCCTTCCCTCCCTCTCTCTCTCCTTTCTCTTTTTCTTTCCTTCCTTCTTTCTTTCCTTCTCTCTCTTCTTTCTTTCCTTCTCTCTCTCTTTCTTTCTCTTTCTTTCACTGGTTTTCTGCCTCCTTTTTAGCACTAGATAATGCCCTAAGCCTAGGCTTGCCTCCATTCTACCCTTTCAACCTGAATAAGAGAAGCCCCAGAGGGGATATCTCAGTAGTGTGGAAAGGTTGGCTAGGGGTGTGTGGTAGGGAATCTGTGGAACAAACCTTCTATATTGTGGTGCTGCCAAACAGTCATTCAGATTTGACATCTCCTTTGACCATGTTACAGGGTACAGTTTCCAGAACTGGACAAGGTAGTCTTGCTTTCCCCTTTTTTCTCTGATTGTTCTCATGGATATATATTTTGTTCTTCAAGTGCTACTAGTACTTCCTGTGGGTTGAGTTGACTCAGAAGAGGAACAGAAGTTAGATTTTATCTATTTCTCCGGGCTCTAGATGTTAATAGGCAAAAGTAGTAGATGCAAGACTCCAAAGAACTATCACCTGGTGGGGCAGAAAGTAACATGACTTGGTAAAGTTAGCGGGACTGTGTAGCTAAGTTTCTCTGGATGATCAATAACTCTGGGAGATGACTGACATAGGTCAAGCCTGTGGGACTTACTGGAAGCAAGACTCAACCACAGCATGTGTACTGGAACCCAATATGGTGAGGAAGTTGTTTGTCCACCTCTATCTCACTTTTTTCAATATAGAAACTGTAAATCGGGATATTTTCTGCATACTTATTACAAGAGAGATCGGGAAGAGATGCACTGCAGACATGCAAGTCCTATTCTCTTACCATCTGCTTGAAGTTTTTCACTTCTCTGTTTACCTGGTAACTATCTCAACCTCATATTTGAGGTATGGGATATTGCTAGTAATAATATCATTGCTGTATATTTGTTTGGGCTTTTTTTTGACAGGGAGTTGGGGGCAGAAAGTTGAAGTGAACTTGCTTTCATGCCATCATTGTGAACCTTGAAATTTAAAGTCAATTTTATTTAATTCTTTCTGATTATTATGTCTTTTATTGATTTTTTAATTTTTTCTTAATTGCTCTAGATATGGCCTCCAGTACATTGTTAAATAAAATTGTGTTAATAAATATTTCCTCCTTGCTCTCAGTCTTGGGTCAAAAATATTTATTAATTTATCATTGCATATGATATTAGCTAAAGTTTTCCATTGATTAGTCCAAACACTAGTCTGTCTCCAGCAAAATAATTTTAAAAGCAGTATCTAAAAAATCAAACTGTTTTCCCTAACTGAGCTGTAACTCAGAAAAATCTCAATAACAGGTACAGAAATACAAAAATATCCATTACTTGCCAAAGTAAAATTCACAATGCTTGCCATTCAATTAAAAATTAGCAAGCAATAAGAGTAGTAAAATAAAGCTAATAATGTAAAAAAATTTATGTTAAAATGAACCAAGATAAAACATAAATGATACAGTTAATATTTAAGGCCATTAAAACAATTGCTATATTTCATGTGTCTAAAAGGTAAAAGAAAAATTACACATGTTAAATATAGTCTTTCATCACTTAGTGACAGTGGTATGTTCTAAGAAATGTGTTATTTCATTGTTTTGTGAATATCATAGAGTACACTTACACAAACCTAGATGGTATAGCCTACTACTAATTCTCCTAGGCTATATACCTGCACATTATTTTACTGTACTGTATACTCCAGATAATTTTAATGCACTGCTAAGTATTTGTGTATGTAAACATAGAAAACGTACCATAAAAATACAATATTATACAGAGAACACCACAAAGATACTCCTTGAGAAGAACAACCCCAAGACACATAATTGTCAGATTCACCAGTGTTGCAATGAAGAAAAATATTAAGGGCAGCCAGAGAGAAAGGTAGGGTTACCCACAAAGGGAAGCCAGCCAATCAGACTCACAGCAGATCTCTCAGCAGAAACCCTACAAGCCAGAAGACAGTGGGGGGCAACATTCAACATCCTTAAAAAAAGAATTTTCAACCCAGAATTTCATAACCAGCCCAACTAAGCTTCGTAAGTGAAGGAAAAATAAAATTCTTTATGGACAATCAAACACTGAGAGATTTTTGTCACCACCAGGCCTGTCTTACAAGAGATTTGGAAAGAAGCATTAAACATGGAAAAGAACAACCAGTACTAGCCACTGCAAAAACATACCAAATTGTAAAGACCATTGACACAATGAAGCTATTATAAAGACAAATGCACATGTATGTTTATTGTGGCACTGTTCACAATAGCAAAGACTTGGAACCAACCCAAATGCCCGTTCATGATAGACTGGATAAAGAAAATGTGACATATATACATCAGGGAATACTATGCAGCCATAAAAAGGAATGAGTTCATGTCCTTTGCAGGGACACAGAGAAAGCTGGAAACCATCATTCTCAGCAAACTGACACAAGAACAGAAAACCAAACACTGCATGTTCTCACTGATAAGTGGGTGTTGAACAATGAGAACACATGGACGCAGGGAGGGGAACATCACACACTGGGGCCTGTTGGGGGGTGGGTGGCTAGGGGAGGAATAGCAGGGTGTTGGGGGCTAGGGGAGGGAAAGCATTAGGAGAAATACCTAATGTAGATGAAGGGATGATGGATGCAGCAAACCACCATGGCATGTGTATACCTATGTAACAAACCTGCACGTTCTGCACATGTACCCAGAGGTTATAGTATAATAATAATAATTAAATATTCAAAAGTTATAAAATTGAATGGGATGTTACAAAAGGAATCTCAACAGAGTAGTATCACATTGGAAAAATACTGTATCTATATTGAGCGTATTAAAAATTTTCAAATAAATATATGGTTTATTAATGAAAAAGAATAAACACTATATTCAGCCACCTATTCATTGGGATTTTAAAGCTATTTTTATATTTTTATACTGGAAATTAAAATTTACATTCGAGTCACTGCTTATGCTGCCGTAAGAAACACTTTCTGCCTCTGTTATTTACATAGGTATTTTTAGGGCCTCAAATTTTCCAAAATATCAGAGTTTCTGATTCACAGTTTTGTGTAGATCAGTTCAGTGTAATCCATTTCAGAATTAACATCAGTTTAAGGTATCAGAATCAAATGTTATGTGTGACATCTTTCTTATTTTGTTTCAAGATGGAAGCATATATATAAACCTGGAAAATTTAGGTCAAGCATTAAAACTCAAGCAAGGTTTTTAAATTTCAGCAAGAAATCACAAGCGGCAATTGTTTTTATTCCAGATTAATTACATCATTTTATACTTGCAATGGTTTTTCTGCCTTTTCACTATTCCTTAAGTGAGCTGAACTTCCTCACTGGGTAGTAATCATTATCCCAATGTGTACATTTTAATAAGTAAGGAATTAATTCAAGAATAATAGTCTTAGTCTTAAAATCTCAAATGGGTCATAAGTATTTTATGTGATATTTAATACAATATCACCCTGTCTTTATTACTGTGTAGTTTTATAGTTAATCTTGAACTCAGGTGGTGACATTCCATTTTCTTTGTTCTTCTCCTTCAATATTGAGTAAACTATTCTGGATTTTTGGCTTTTCCATATAAATTTTAGAATCATTTTGTTAATATCCACAAAATATATAGCTGGAATGTTTATGAAGATTGAGTAGAATCTATATTTTGAGAAAAAAAATGACATACTAATAATATTGAGTTTTCCTATCCATGACCATAAAATATTTCTTCATATATTTAGTATGTCCTTGATTTCCTTAATCAGCTTTTTAGTTTTCTTCATACACACACACACACACACACACACACACACATACACACACATATATATTACACGTTGCTAAATTTATATCTAAGGTTTCAATTTGGTGAATGATAATGTAAATAGTATTATGATTTTAACTTCAATAAAATTTAATTATTAATTGCTGATATACAGGCAAGCAATGGAGTTTTGCTTGTGAATCTTATATTCTGCAATTTTGCTATAATTGCTTATAATTTCTAAGAGTTGTTTTGCCTATTTGGATTTTCCACATAAACAATCATGTTGTTGGTGGACAAAGACAGTTTTATTATTTTCTGCCAATCTGTATGCCTTTTATTTCCTGTACTTGTTTTACTGCATTAGCTAGGACATCCCAAACAAATCTGAAAAGCAGTAGTAAGAAGACAGATCCTTGCTTTGTTATCTGGGATGGGTCACCCAGAGGTTTCCATTCGTGGGATTCTGCAATGCTAAGTAGTGATTATCTGTGTCAGCCTGTCTGTCTCTTTAATTTTGGGGGGTGTTTTGCCCTGTGACCTAATTTCTCTAGTGTTTTGCTTTTTTTTTTCTTTTTTTAAGAAAAGAATGCTGACTTTGAAGTCCCTTACATGGCAGACTGGAAACCAGAAATCAACATTTTTAGGTGGTAACCTTAAATCAGGATTAATTCAAGAAGAATTGGTACTACCACTTGAATTCAAAGTGGTATTTTATTATCAATTTAGTCATAAAGAGAATGAGGAAAAAGAATTGAAAGCTATCAAAAAGTAAGCATATGATATGATTCTCTACATAAAACAACAAGAAAGCACATAACTTTAAAACTTTAGTTAACATTCTTGATATTATACTTTAGAAAAACAATAATTTTCATTTTATCCTTGGAAGTTTTCACCTGGGGCATTTGTAACAAAACACAGATCAAGAAGAGAAAAACAAACATGTATATTTTGTACACACATGGGAGAAAGGACATGGCAAAGCAACTCTGAAAGGGGTAGCTCTGAATTTTAGCTTAAATATTATCTTCAGCTAAAATTTAAAACAAAGTGAGAAGGATAGCTGGGAAGTAAGTTATGGCAAGGTGACCATGAAAAGCAAGGTGAGCAAGAATAAAAGTTGAAATGCAGATTTAAGTCAGTGACCTCTCCATAGATAAAATTATCTTATGATTTAGAGTCAAGTAAGCTTTTGGTACAGAAAAGGATAGACTTTTACAAATAGAAATTTCCTTTATAAACGTACATTTCCCTTTTAAAAGAGTAACATCTCTCTGTTTTTAGAGCTTCTATTCTATCTACTGTTTCTCAAAATATTCTTTAGCCCAAAAAAGTGAATTTTTCATTTTCGGATGGCATAATCTGGTTTCCTATAGTCATAGTCTGGGTAACATATTCTGATCTACTACAATATACATTTCATGTATTATGATCAGTTGCATTCTAACCAACAATAGTTGGATAATAAAATTTTTCAACAACACCTGAGAAAAATGTGTAATGCACAAGTTCCGTCTATGTAGAAAGCTTTTATAAAAAAATTTTAAAAACCTTTGAGAAACAGTAAAGATCTAAATCAATAAAAGTATATTTATGTTTCTGAATATAGGGTTTAATATATTCAAGATGTCAATTATGCCTAAAATTATTAATTCTTATAAGAAATCTCAATCAAATTTTCAGCAGGTCTTCTGTAAAACTTGAAAAGAATTTAATGAGAAGCATATGGAAAGGCAAAAGCCTGAAGTTACAAACATTAATATTTTTAAAGGAACAAACCTAAAATGAGAAACGAAAATCTTCTCTGGTGAATATCAAAACATGAAAATCTATGTTTATAAGATACTATAATTTTAGTCCAGTAATTCCTTTTAAGTCAACTAATGGAACATTATATAGAGTTTAATTATTGAATAAATATGACAGTATAGACAAGCTGCAAAATTATAGACTAACTTATTTTATTTATAAAAATAAATCATGCTAGAACAACTGTTTATCCACACAGAGAAACAAAATTATATAGCAGTCTTTCCTATTTAAAAATTAATTTCTAGTAAATTAAATACATACATGTGAAACATAATGTTAAAAATCTTTTAAAATATATGTCTTGGTTCTAGATAGGGAAACAGTTCTTTATAAAGGCATAGAAGCCAAAAAGAATAATAATGTTATTAAGTCTCAGTATATAAAAACTGTAAGTAAATTAAATGATAAGCCACAAATTAGAAGATATTTTTGTCATATATGAAAAACAGATATGGGGAAGGATAAATTATATTTCTTTCTACTAGTTTTATCATGTGGAGAAAGTGAAATTAAAACATACATTAATGTGCCACACAACAATATTTCAGTCAATGATGAACCACATATAAGATGGTGATCAGAGAAATAGACAATACCACATCGTCTAGGTATGCAATAGTCAATACCATCTTGGGTTGTGTAAGTATACTCTAGGATATTCATACAATAACAAATTGTCTAACAACGTATTTCTCAGAATGTATGCCTGTTGCTAAGCAAAACATGAATATACTTATATATGTATTTGCCCATTAGTTTTATGTTTCATACAGCAACATCTATTTTAAAAATTGTAAAAAATAAAATGCATGAACAAGAATTTAAAAAATCTATCCTCATTCTTTCCATTAACCAAAACTACATTTTTTTCAGGCAGTTTATACCTGCTGTTTTGATAGATGTTATCAAGACAGTTGATGATTTTTCTTCATTGGGCTGAGGAGAGAATTCTGTGGGAGCTCTTAAAGATCTAATATATGTGCTTCTGAAACATGCATAATTTAGGCTTTATGGTTATGATAATATAGGCAGTGAGGATCAGGAAATTCAACTTGGGAGTGATGTACAAAGATGGCAGAGCTGGACATAGCAGATCTCATCCTCCCAAAAAACAACTCTAGACAGCTATTCAAAATCAAAAATAGCCCACAGAGGGCTCAAGAGCTCATTAATAAATCTGCTGCAACATGTTGAAGCAAAAATGGAAAACGTACATAGAAAGGATCACAGATGAGATCAGAATACCAACGATGTCAGCAAATGGCTACAAGCAAGGAAGAAAGGTAAAAGCTATTGATATCAGCTACATGGTCAGAACCACAGTGGTAATCAATAGCTACCTGGCTGAGGAACCCCAGAGAGGCAGATGCCACTGTATACTCTTCTCCCATACAAGAATTGGCTGCTGTTTAGTCACCTTGGGAAAGAACCCTCTTCAGGCAAAGAACTGTACAGATATATGGATACGTTGATGCATGTGTTCTGCATAAACCCTGACCCTGAAGCTGAGCCTCCCTGTAAATGACCATGCTTCAGCTCCAGGCTCTGTGGCTGTACTGGACAGTTCAGATACTGGAACCGCCCCTATAAGATGGTAGTTTGTACTCATAGGCTCCAGAGCCACGTTCTTGCAGTATGTGCCCATGCTTTGAGCAAAAGCCCAGCTATGATAAACAGCTAGGCCCTACCCTGTTTCTGAAGCTGCTCAAAACCTGCAAACACCTGTATTCCTGTTCTCATCTTCTCAATTGTTTCACTAGCATACTGTTTCATGATCACCTCGCATACTGTTACTAATGTGACAATGTAAGCATCTGTGACCCAGGCACTAGCTTAGCTGCCTAGAGTTAAGCAGTGTCCTAGTCCTGGAGCTGTTCTAACTCTTTGCATGCCTATTCTGTCATTCGTGGCACTTTGGCTATTTCACAATCATCCATGCCTCATACACAGTAACCACCATGGCAGCGGGAGTCCTTACACCTTAGGCTAGTGCTATTACTGCCCCAGATCCCAGAACTGTAGTTTCTCCACATATTCTCATTCTTTAGTCTTCAGCTTTGTGACTGTTTCATGAATGCCACTCAGACTCGGTGCCAGTGACACTTCCAGTGGGCTCCTAAGCCATTCCCAGTGCCAAGAGCAATCTGCTAGATACAAGCAATATCTAGGTATAGGAAAATCAAAGGTCTCCAATCAGATTCAGTCCAAACAAGACTATGCAAAGACATGATATACCCAAATTGTCAAAAATCAAAGACAAAGAGATGATCCTGCAAGTAGCAAGAGAAAAGAAGCATGTCACATAAGGACATACATACACTGAAAGTGAAAGAATGGAAAGGCTATTCTATGCAAGTGGATGCCAAAAGAGAACAGGAGTAGCTAGCTATACATGTATCAGGTAAAATAATCTTAAAGTAAAAAACTCTAAAACAAGACAAAGATGTGCAATATATAATGATAAATATATCAATTGATCAAGATGTAATGACTGTAATTATATATACCCAACATTGGAGCACCGAAGTATGTAAAACAAATACTAATATATGTGATGAGAAAAATAGACTGCAATATAACAATAGTAGGGGTCTTCAATATTCCACTCTCAAAAATGGGCAGATCATTCAGACAGAAAATCAGTGAGAAAACACTGGACTTGAACTATATGCTTTAGACCAAATGGGCATAACAGACATATACAGAATATTCCATCCCACAGCTACAGAAAACAAATTTCTCTCAAGTGCACAGGGAACATTCTCCAGCATAGATTATATCTTAGCCCACAAAAGAAGTCTTAACAAATTTAAGAAGATTGAAATCATATTAAATATATTTTCTGACTACAGTGTTATGAAACTAACAATCTATAATAAGAGAAATTTGAAAAAGAACAGAACTATTTGCAAATTAAACAGCATGATTCTAAGCAACCAACTGGTCAAGAATAAATTATGACAGGGCCCAGTGGCTCACACCTATACTCCCAGCATTTTGAAGACCAAAGTGGGAGGATCACTTGAGCTCAGGAGTTCGAGACCAGCCTGCTCAACATAGTGAAACCTTACCTCTACTAAAAATACAAAAATGTTTTGAGTTGCAAGCATGTATTGCATATTTGTAATCTCAGCTACTCGGGAGGCTGAGGCAGGAGAATTGCTTGAACCCAGGAGGTGGAAGTTGCAGTGAGCTGACATCATTCCACTGAACTCCCGCCTGAGTGATGGAGTGAGACTTCGTCTCAAAAAAAAAAAAAAGAATAAATTAAAAGAAAAAATATTTTAAAATATCTTCAGAGAAATAAAAATGAAAATACCACATATTCAAAATTAAAACATATAGCAAAAGTATTTCTAAGAAGGAGGTTTATAGTAATAAAGGCCTAAAAAGAAAACAAGAAAGAAAAAGATCCCAAATATACAACCTAATGTGACATATCAAGAAACTAAAATAAGAACAAAATAAACCCAAAGTTAGTAGCAGGAATGATATAATAAATACTATATAATACAAATTAATATAGGATGAGAAAAGCAACAGAAAAGATCAATAAAACTAAAATTTACTTTTAAAAAAAAATAAAACAAAATTGACTAATCTTTAGCTAGACCAACTAGAAAAAGAAGGACTCAAATACATGAAACCAGAAATGAAAGAGGAGATACTGTACTTGATAACATAGAAATACAAAGGATCTCAAAACCACTTTAACAATTATATACCAACAAACTGGATAACCTATATAAAATGTATAAATTCCTAGACATGTACAAGATACCAACACTATTTTGTGAAGAAAGAGAAAGTTTGAACAAAACAATAACAAGTAAAGAGATTAAATCAGTAATGAATATTCTTCCATCAAAGGAAAGTCCAAGACTTAATGGTTTCAGTGCTGAATTCTGGCAAACACTTGAAGCATACCAATTCTTCTCAAACATCTCCAAAAATTAAAGAGGAGATAATACTTTCAAATGGATTTTCTGAAGTCAGCATTACCCAAACATCAAATTCAGACAAGTACAATGCAACAAAATAAAATTACTGGTCATTAATCTTGATGAACATAGATGCAAAATTCCTCAACAAAATAATAGCAAAAAGAATTCAATGAATGGCATACTAAAAGGATCACTTACTATGACAAAGTGGAGAATTTATCGTTGGATACAAGGGTAATTTAATATATGCAAACCAGTAAATGTAATTCACTACATTAACAAAATGAAAGACAAAAGCCATATGATTATCTCAATACATGCATAAAATAAGTTTGAAAAAATTCAACATTCTTTCATGATAAAAACTCTCAATAAACTAAATACAGAAGGAATGTACTTCAACACAACAAAGGCCATATATGAAAAGCCCATAGCTAATGCTATTCTTAGTAGTAAAATGTTGGAAGTTTTTTCTGTAATATCAGGAATAAGACTAGAATGCCCACTGTCTCCACTTCTATTCAAAATAGAGCTGGATGTCCTAACCAGAGCAATTAGTCAAGGTAAAGAAATAAAACTAAGCCTCTTTAGAAAACAAGAAGTGAAACCGTTTTGGTTTTCAGAAGACATAATCTTTTATATAGAAAACTCTAAAAACTTCATCCAAAAACTATTAAAACTAATTCATTTAGTAAAGCTTCAGGATACAAAATCAACATACAAAATTGATTAGTGTTTCTATATACTAACAACAAACTATCTTTAAAAAGTAAAAAAACAAGATTATTCACAAAAGCTATAAAGCAAATATTTAGGAATAAATTTAAACAAGGAACTGAAAGAATTCGTACACTGAAAACTCTATAAGATACTGAAGAAAACATAAATAAAATTTAAAATATATCCTCCTCATGGATTAGAACATTAATTTTGTTAAAATGTTCAAACTACCCAAAGCAATCTATGGATTTAATGCAATTTATATCAAAATTTTAATGACATTTTTCAAAAAAACAGAAAAAAATAATTTTAAAATTTAAATGAAAACACACACAAAAACCCAATAGCCAAAGGAATCTTGAGTAAAAAGAACAAAGCCAGAGGTATTACACCACTTGATTTCAAATTCTACTACAAAGCTATAGTAATCAAAACAGCATGGTCCTGGCAACAACAACAAAAAAATGAGGCACATATACACCATGGAATACTATGCAGCCTTAAAATAGGATGAGTTCATGTCCTTTGCAAGGACATGCATGAAGCTGTAAACCATCATTCTCAGCAAACTAACACAAGAACAGGAAACCAAACACTGCACATTCCCACTCATAAGTGAGAGTCGAACAATGAGAACACATGGACACAGGGAAGGGAACATCACACACTGAGGCCTGTTGGGAGCTGGAGGGACTAGGAGAGAAATATCATTAAGAGAAATACCTAATGTAAATGACAGCATGATGGATGCAGCCAACCACTATGGCACGTGTATTCCTATGTAGCAAACCTGCATGTTCTGCACATGTACCCCAGAACTTAAAGTACAATATAAAATGCACACACATAAAACAAACAAGCAAACAAACAAAAAAGCATAGTCCAATGGAACAGAATAAAAACCCCAAAATAAAATCCATACATTTATGATCAATTTATTTTTGACAAAAATTCCAAAAACACACAATGAATAAATGTCAGTCTTTAATAAATGTCACTGAGAAAACTGGATATCCATATGCAGAAGGATGAAGTTAGAATCTCATCTCTATCTAAAATCAACTAAAAATGGATCAAAGCCTTTAACATAAGATGTGAAACAATAAAACTACTAGAAAAAAATATAGAGGAAAAGCTGCATGTCATCGGTCAGGACAATGACTTTTTTTGGATATAACCCCAAAAATGCAAAGGACAAATCAAAAATAGGCAAATTAGATTACTTTTAACTAAAAACTTTCTGCATTGCAAAGGAAACAATGAACAGAGTGAAGAGGCAATATAAAATACATATATTTTACAACCCTTTCTGAAAATATATGTCAGAATCTGCAATAGTCTTTGTGTATTAGCCAGATCAGCTGCCAAAATAAAAGATCATAGACTGGGTGGTTTAAAAAACAGAAATCTGTTTTCTCAAAGTCCTAGAAGCTGGAAGATTGAGGTCAGGGTACCAGCATGGTAAGGTTCTGATGAAGACTCTCTTTCTTTCTTGGAGATGACCACCTCTCCCTGAGTCCTCATATGGCCTTACCTATGTGTGTGCTATGAAGACAGAGAAACAGAAATCTCTCTTCTTTTAATAAGGTCACCCATTCTATTGAGTTAGAAATCCACAATTATAACCTCATGTAATGTTAATTACCTCCTAAAAGCCTTATCTCCAGATACAGTCACAATAAGGTAAATGTTGCAACATATGAATTTTGGGGAAGAACAAATTCAGTCTGTAGAACCTTGTCTCCAGGGAGATAATTGTCACATTCAGGAGACAAAAAAGGGAAGGAGACATTTCTGACTCTACTCCTTTGTAATTTCCATCTTTTCCATGTGAATGTGAAATTTATTCAGAAAGATAAGTTAGATAACATTTAAATAATAGGATTATTATATCTACATCATCATGTAAATATTAAGTATATCCATTACCATAGCATTTTAATAAATAACTTAACAGAATATAATTAAATAATTTTGTTTTACAGACCTAAGACATATGCATCAGTACGTTGTTAGGTTTCGAAAAATGTCACAGAAAAACAACTATATCCTCAGGAAGGAACAGTTCATTAAAAAATTTTTCAAGATCAACAAATATATTCCAAGATTAATCCAGCAAAAGAGGAATATATTTAATAAAACTGCAAATGCTCTATTTGGGAAAAAGATTGCTCTGAAATAAAAGCTAATGCAACTCAAAGAGAAAACAACTATAAAGATTAAGGATATAATCAATAAAGTTGCTAAAATGTGGCTGCAATTACTCAAGATTTACAGTCCAAAAGAACTCATTGGGTCTAGTAACTACTAGTGTGAAGTCAGTAAGATTTTTAGACAACAGATTACAAAAGTAATTAAGAGACTAAGAAGATTTAGGACAGTAAATGTAAGAAATACTCTTTTAATTGAAAACCTAATTCTGTAGAATGTTTAAAATGTAACTAATCAGTCAGAAAAAAAGATAGCATTTGTAAGTACTCTACACATTGCATTATTTGAAGCAATTATTAATGATTAATACTTTGTGATGTTACTTGAATGTTATAGTTCTGTATAAAAATTAAAACTAAATGAGACACAGTCCATTCAAAATGGTATAATGCATAATGGGATACAATTTTAACCTTGATTCCATTGTCCTATATAAAGCTACTATTTCAATTTAATACAGTTAATGTTCTAATCAGAAATTTATAATGTTAAACACTTCATCCTAAAATTTGAAGTGTCATGTCTACCCCAGATAGAGATATTAAAGACCATTTTGTATCTCAAGGTAATCCTGAAATATAGATAATATATTAATATTCCAATATTTCATCCTGTAAGCATTAAAATGTCATATAATGAATTTTGTGGTTAAATATAATTTGACATATTTTAATCTATTCAATTGCAATGAGTAATTCTGGCACTTTGTTTCAACTTTTAAAAAAGTGAATTTCTCATAATGAATCTCTTAGGAAATTATCTATTAACATAATTAGAAATTAATACATGTTATTAATGGCTTAATCAAAGGGATTGCAAATTGATGTGGGACTTCTCTGCAACTCTGCTGCGGGTCTAATCAGCAATATTTCAGTTACCCATGGTCTTCACTCACCTCATTCTTTATTAAATATAAAGGGGGAAAAAGTAGCTCATGTAGAGTCATACTAGCTCAAGAATTTTAAGAATATGTGATTGATAAAGTGATATGGAGGAAAGACAAAGGAAAACTGAGTTATTGTTTAGCAAAGATTTTACAAGCCACTTGGCAAAAATTAAGATTATATTTGTTCTATTTCTATACAATCAGAAAGCACAAATAAATACATACCTTTCACCAATAATGGCCAGATTATTCTTAGTAGGCATCAGGAATGACAAAGTAAAATTTTTGCCAAGGAAAGACAATAACTGTCAGTGTTCAATACTTGATGTGCCAGTCAATGAGGGAAAAAAAGATGTTGCTTTACAACAATTCCTTATAATGTTTAATGTTACTGTTAATTGCTTTGTGTGAACTCTATGATCTTGGTTCTTTATGGATGCTCCTATTAACCAAAATTATATTAATATTTAAATATGTAAGTGTATTCACCTAATCAAAAACATGTATATACATTATGCTTTCATTAGTACCATTAGTAAAAAATGAAAATCATTTATAAAAAGTGACAAATATCAGTAAAAATAAAAAAATTAGTAGCAAGTTAAGTTCATTATATCTCTATTATTATGTATATATCCAAGTCTTTAGGGTACTATGATACCTATTGATGAATTTTTTTCCAAAAGGATTTTAAAATCTAAAAGCTTTATGAGAATATTTAATGTTTTACCAATATTTTGTTGGAAAAGAAGTTGTGAAGTTATTTCATTTATAGGGAATACTTTATATTATCTCATGGATTTCTGAATTTATGTATTAAGACATACCTACAGTCACGACCAGGGAACTTAATAAATAGGAATTCAGTTTCAAGACTGTCTAATGAATTTATAAATTTCCCCTCAGTTATTTTTATTAAGGCTTAGGCAGATTAGTTTTCAAACAACAAAGGCCAACTCTCATATCAATTATATTCCTTTCTGTATGCCATTGTGAATCAAAGAAATGGATGAAATCCTTCTCTGCTTTCAACTGAGGGACTTAAATGATATTTTGCTACCATTGTAAAACAGTATAAAATAATCCTTCTTCACTTTCAACAAACATACACACAGTCTCCCATCACCATCCACACACCATCATGATTCTACGGAAATAAATAAATTCATTTAGCCTATCCCAAAGAAGGAATTTCACAAATTTAGAGTATCATAACCAAGTAGTTTGGAATACTCCTGTACAAACAAGGCAGATTATGTGTGGTATAGTGGCAGAGAAATATGCCTTGGAAATGTTATAATTATGTCTACTTTATGGACAACATTTTATTTTCTTTTTTGAAAGATGTAACCACATTACAATGTTTACACCTAGTATCTTACTTGGAAACTCTAGCAATCACTTTATATTAATAGTAGCTAATGCTCATGCGACTAACTAATATACTGATAGTAGTATACTACTACTTCATTTCATCACAAAAATGGCTAGAGGATTGTAATATTGATCTCCTTAATGCAATTTAAAAAGTTACTTTTAATGTTATTTAAATTTACCTAGGTAATAAAAGAAGAAATTTGAATTCCAAGTTTATAACTCAAAGATATTGTTATAATCGTTATATAATACTGCCATAAAATCTTTTTAATTCCCTTCTTCTTCTCTGGAAGAAAATCTAGGTTAAAATAATCCAGATTTAAAATGGAGACTCAAGTCTACTTATTATAATATTGTTTTCTCTTAAACTAAGTTGCCATAAGAGGAATTTTATAAATAAATATTAAATGTAAAAATGCAGAGGATAGTTTATGTCAATGGTATATTTATGTCACATTTTCAGCATGACAATTACTATGCTTTTCCTTAATTATGAATTGCTTTGTATAAGTGGTAGAAGTTTGGTTGTAGTGTTCTATACACCTTAAGGATACCAACAGTAAAACCAAAAGGTAACTCTGAGCCAGTATTTGACTACAAATAATCCTTAATTCTATGACTGTCATTTCACTTGGATAATTTTGAACTCCCTCTGGTCACTGACAGGAAGAAAAGAAAGTATGGATTCCCATTTACATTAATCTCTTCACTTTTTAAAGTGGAAAATGGAAAGCATTAACTGCTAACAAATCAACAACTAATACATTCATAACATGAACTTGCTACTGTAATGGCCCAAAGTGGCTGCTCTGTTTAAGAAAGCAATTGACGCAATTGGACTTTGCTATTTTTTTCTTTAAATAATCAAGTTATTTACTTTTAAAATACAAGTGTATTTCTATTCACAGTTGCCATGAGTGGACAATATTATTTGGTTTATGTTTTACACAAAATAGTGATTCTGACAGAATGTAAATATGTTCAGGTTAATATGTTATCTAACATATCTTATGAACATATTACTTAACATATCTTATTGTGGGAATTCACTCAGGGTGGTGGCAAAAATATTAAGGAAAAATATTAGAGAAAGTTATAGAATGTAGTCCTAAATCATCTTGGAATGCCAAGAAGTTTGCAGTTTCAGTAGAAGTCTGGCTGAAGGCAGCCTAAATCCCCTTTACCTTTAGTTAGTAAGAAAAGCAAATAGCTAGGGTATGTGGGAGAGTTTATCTGAATAACTTGTTTACTCATGTGGTCTTAAAACTAAACTTTGAGCTGGATAGCCCTCTTGTGGGGAGGTAGACTAGGGAGATTGCCCTCTAATGGTGTTTGCTTTGGGCTCAAAATCTGGCCTTTAATCTTTCTCTACAAGTGTGTTGACTTAGAGCCTCTGTTACTAATTCTATACTGAATAAATGGAGAGAGGGCAAACTAGTCAGTGTCATGTAGCTGTGATCTCTTTCTATGAGTGCCTCACAATCCCTTAGCCCACTTGTTCACTGTATTCTGTATCTGAGTGAATTTATTCATCTATCACCAAGTCAGCGTCTGCAGGACAGATCCCTTCAGTTGGTGACACCAACATCTTATGACCTAACCTATCTTATGAACATATTACTTAAAATTAAAAAACAATTCAGACTTAAAAAAGTAAAAATGGTGACAGAAACTTTGTTGACTGGATAAATCTTAATGGTGAATAGGAAATATATTTCAGCCAGCTATGAAAAATGGAGAAAAACACAACTGAAAAAGAACCCCAGCCATCTCTCTTTAATACTCTGTCTCTAATTAGTTACATGAATTTAAGGACTCACAGAATATCTCTGTGTCACAGTTCTACCACCTGGAAAACAGGTAGGTTTTATTAGATCAATAATTCTTTACTGGGATGATTTTGCATCCCCATGGGACATTTGGCAATGGTTGAAGACATTGTTGATATCACAACAGTGGGAAGGGAGTTAGGGCTGGCAATACTGGCATCTAATAGGTAAAATGGAGCAGAAGAGGTCCACACAACAGAAAATTATCCAGTCCAGAATGACAGTAATGTCAACATTAGGAGACCCTGGAGTAGGTGATATATATTGTTTCTCTATCTGGGATTTTAGGATGAAATTTTTAGAGCTAATTGGGCAACATGAGGTAAAGTGAGGGGCTGACATACCTTTTACCAATTAGGTTTATTTTCAAACAAGAGTTTGAAGAATTAGTAACTTTGAGTTCAAACTCTATTATCCAGAATATGCTATAAAATACCTTCAACTAATCATTTTTCTTTGAAATTATTATGTTAAGGCTAATCTTTCACTTTTCAATGCAGAAGTCCCCAACCAAACTTTATGACATTTATTTATACGGTCTTACAATAATAAATATCTTACATTTCTATATAATTATAATATGAATAATATGGATAATATATATGTTTATAATACATTTAAATCACTTCTAAAGCATGAATAATGTATCTGCCTTTCACATATGCATGTATACACATAAATGCAATTTACTTATAAGCATATTAAGAAGCTAGCACTGCAGAAATATTATCTCTCTCTCTCTCTCTCTCTCTCTCTATATATATATATATATATATGTGTGTGTGTTTTTAATCTCTCTGTTTGTTCCATACTTTGTGGTTTTATAATCTTCAAAAAAAGTACAATTTTGTTCAGATTGTATTTGTATATTATGCTTCTGTTCATGGTTCTGCAGGATATTTTACAAGGTAAAAGTGTGGTCCATTGCTATTTGCTTTACTAAAATCCTAAATTTTAAAAAATATTAAGACCACCAGGAAAATTCTTTCTAATTTATTAGAAAATATTTATAATAAAGCATTAATTTTATAATCAAGAATGCCAATATACATGAAATAGCTCACAGTAAAAAATAAATGCATGAATTGTCAAATAAGCCCACTGAATTTCATTGTTTTCTGTATTTACCAAAGTTATAGCTCTTTTGAATGATTCTTACTAATGTATTAATCTCAGACAAATCACAATTATTTAAATGAATGAACAAAAGAAAATAAACACCCTGGCTCATTTTCATGGGTGATTGACTAAAGGAATTTAAGATTTGCTTCAATAAACCTCAGTTCATGACTCTAGATTGTATAAAGACAAATATATAATTTTAAAACTAAAATAATCAAGAATGTACCTTAAAATATTTTTTAAATAAGCTGAATTATTCTTCATGTAAAGAATTTGAAGTGATATACAAATGTTAAAGTAAATACACTGCAATTCAGTATATTATTTTAATAACACTTTTAAATGTACTCTGAAGCAGAAATATTATAGCATTCTTTGTCATAATAAGAAGTCAATTTTAAGCATCTTTTCCAAATATTAAGGTTGTCTGGCATATGAGATTACATTTATGTGACTGTATATTGTATTTCAATGATAAATGAGTTTTACCTAGAAAAGATTTATTAATAGGAGACTTCAATAAAAGTAAACTATATGAGAGTCTTACAGTTACTGTTGTAGAGCTAAAATAAAAGCTTTACTTACAGAAAAAATATTAAAAGGTTTAATAACTACTCAATATGAATTTGCCTGTTACTAAAATATTCTATTAGGTGGGAACAAAAGTAATTGTGGCTTTTACCGTTACTTTTAAAGGCAAAAACAGCAATTGTGCACCCACCTATTCATAAAGGAGGAAAATCAATATTTAACATTCTATGTTATATGGTCACTCCATTATTTGGTGTTTTCAGGCTCTATTTTGGGGAATTCTAGAGTATCTTTATGGCTTCAGGAATGTCTGCATTTGGAGAGGTTGAGAAAGAGGATATTTTGTTGGATGTAATTTCTTCATTTTACTTTAATCAAAATAATTTCTCTTGTAACTATACACATACAATTGCAGAAGAGGCTTTTGACTGAACAGAGGGATTTATAGAACAACAACAACAAAGGCAGATAATTTCAAATTAATATAGTAATATGCATTGCCATTACATTTATCTCTTGGTAAACTAATTTAAAACAAGAATTAAAAACTAAAATTGAACTTTATGTAATTAAATTTTATGAATAATTTTATAACCAAAGGGACAACTTTTAAGATACTGGAGATTAAGGATATCCTATCTTAAGGAATGTGGCCATTGTGAAATTAGGACAGCACTTTTAAATGTAGAACATATCTACATGAATTTGTTTCTTGTCAAGTTCTCCATTAGAGGCAAAATTGATTTGTCAGAACTATGGGACATTTGTTTAGTAATATACTTTTTATAGTGATAATCAGGTTGAAACAACCAAAAAATGAAATGCATAAAGTATGTTCATTCCCTCCACAGGATAAAAATTGCACTTAAAAAGTTAAGGAAATATAATTTTGATAAGAAGATATTTTTATTAGAGAGAATAAAGAAATTTGTTTTAAAGTAAAAGATAAACCAATTGACATATTGGGTAGTAGTATGTACATTCTCTGTAAAATTCTATTACAGGCAAGCCAAAATCTAGGGACACTATAATTTCTATGACAAATAGTTTATCTTTAACTAGATGTATTTTTTTTTTCAACTAAAATGCCTTAGTAATTTTAGTATAATTTTTTTAGATGTCAAACACCTTTTAAAATTCAAGTTCTGGATCACTTAACTCTAAATACATGGTTTTACTTTATTTCCAAAGCTGAGAAGACAGAGATTATTAAAATGTGAGTGTTGAAATATAAAAAAGCTTGAAGTCTATGGATTAAATGTTCCATATTTTAGGTTACTATTGAAAGAATGCTTCTCTAAGCAACATTTAATAAGACTAATCATAAAACTAATCTAAACAGCTAGTTGTTTAGATTACAGGACGATCCTTGCTGCCATGTATCACACTATTATCATGATTGGTTTTATAATCCTTGGGCTCAACTTACTACTTACTGGAGACAGCTGAAGAGTATTAACAAAGTTAAAAGATGATACGGCTTGGTTGTGTCCTCACCCAAATCTCATCTTAAATTGTAGTTCCCATAATCCCCATGTGTTGTGGGAGGGACCCCATGGGGGTATTTGAATCATGAAGGCTGTTTCCTCTTTGCTATTCTCATGATAGTGTGTAAGTTTTCATGAGATCTGATGGTTTTTATAAGGGGCTTCCCCCTTCACTCAGCTCTCATTTTTCTCCTTACTGCCACCATGTGAAGAAAATATGATTGCTTCCCCTTCTGCCATGATTGTAAGTTTCCTGAGACCCCTTCAGCCCATCAGAACTGTGAGTCAATTAAACCACTTTCCTTTATAAATTACCCAGTCTCAGGTATGTCTTTAATAGCAGTGTTAGAGTGGACTAATATAAAAGGCCAATATAAATCTCTTTCTATTGGGACAACAGAATTTGGAGTTAAGAGTTAAAAAGAAAACATAAAAAGATGAACTGCAAACCTTCATTCAAAAATAAAACTGAGCATATTATTTCATACTTTTATATACAGTCATATTTTTAAAAGTTCACTGGAAGTATGTTTGTGTGACATAAACAGCATATTATAATTGTAGTTTTATGAACTAAAAGATGTGGATAAAGTTTCAAGATTTGAAATTACTCAGCTTTTATTATCAAAGTTAAAGATGGCAGAGTAATAACTTAATAATTATCTTAAATTTGAAGAATAAATCATTCAAGGAGTGGTTCCCATCTGGTTATTTACTTTTCCCATTAGAAAAGATTGAGAAAATGGTGTTAAGATTTACTATTAGAAAGATGTTTAGAGGAATAATTTTGTGACAATGATTAAATTCTGAAATCCTTGATCCAAAGGGAATTAAGAGTATGAAGTTAGATAATGAAATTTCCTGCTGTGCATCACATGCCATCACTGAATAAATTCTCTTGCCACATATTTTTGTCTTGTGTTTCTTTTCCTATATGTCATAAACCTCTATCCACTTCATTTAACATGTTTGCTGATTCTTTTTCTCCCACAAATCATTATTCTTATTGTGCCAACTACTATTAATATAAAATCTAACAGGCTAACATAAAGAAAGAGATGTCAATTTACCCATAGAGGTAACTTCAGATGTGGGCCTGTCATGTGGTAGGGGTGTATCTGCGAGCCTTTTAAGACTGTGGAGATGGCAGAGGCATTTTTATGCCTCCGAGGTCCGAGTAAATTGGCATCTGTCACACTTACCTGTCGTTTTCCTTCACTGATCTCTTTTAAGCTATTTCTAAACCTTCCTCCTGTCCATATTGTGCCTTGGTATTCAAAATATAATATTACTAGACACAGAATTTTACTCAAAAATTACCTACTCATGGGAAAATCATAAGACTGTTTCTCAAAGAAAGATCATTCCTATATTTTTGGCAAAGGGAAAGCCTCCTTCAAGAAGCCTTTCAGAGAGTCACACTGACACATTTGTATAAAAATAAACGAAATGGTATTCATCATACTTTTGTGGCTCTTGCAGGATTCTATAATCCTTAAATTAACATTCTGCAGACGGCATACCAATGGATTCAAAAGGGTTCATGTATAATTTTGATAGTTTTGATACACTAATAGGATACATACATTAGGCTTTCTTTACAAAAAGTGAAATAAACATATATGATCTTAGAGGCAAATAAATGACTTTTAAATTTTAGAAAACTCTAAATTTTTTCTTTTTCTTTAATATATATTTTATTGCATTTTACATTTTGGGGTACATGTGAAAAACATGCAAGACTGTTGCATAGGTACACACATGGCAGTGTGGTTTGCTGCCTTCCTCCCTATCACCTATATCTGGCATTTCTCCCCATGTTATCCATCCCCAACCTCCCCACCCTCCGCTGTCCCTCCCCTATTTCCCCCCAACAGACCCCAGTGTGTGATGTTCCCCTCCCTGTGTCCATGTGTTCTCATTGTTCAACACCCACCTATAAGTGAGAACATGCGGTGTTTGATTTTGTGTTCTTGTGTCAGTTTGCTGAGAATGATGCTTTCCAGGTTCATCCATGTCTCTACAAGAACACAAACTCATCGTTTTTTATGGCAGCATAGTATTCCGTGGTGTATATGTGCCACATTTTCCCTGTCCAGTCTATCATTGATGGGCATTTGGGTTGGTTCCAGGTCTTTGCTATTGTAAACTGTGCTGCAATGAACATTCGTGTGCATGTGTCCTTATAGTAGAACGATTTGTAATCCTTTGGATATATACCCAGTATGGGATTGCTGGATCAAATGGAATTTCTATTTCCAGGTCCTTGAGGAATCGTCACACTGTCTTCCATAATGGTTGAACTAATTTACACTCCCACCAACAGTGTAAAAGTGTTCCTATTTCTCCACATCCTCTCCAGCATTTGTTGTCTCCAGATTTTTTAATGATTGCCATTCTAACTGGCTTGAGATGGTATCTCAATGTAGTTTTGATTTGCATTTCTCTAATGACCAGTGATGATGAGGATTTTTAAACCAAATGAAGACTATTACATAATAGTCAGCATTCTGTATCACACCACTCAAATTTCTAGTAACCTCTTAACTTCCAAAAGTAATAATCTCAGTGTATTCCTCATGACCTATGACTTCCAAGCAAGATTTGCTTATGGTCACTATCCCTGCATGGTAACTATTTTTCTCTGATTCCAAGACTCTAAGTAAAGCTTCTATGCATGTTGTACTCTACTTTCAACCAACCCTTTAAAGCCCCAGGCACTCCATGTTGCATTCTGGTCAGAGCACACTGCTTTTAATTCCTCCCATGTGACTCTGAATATCCTTACTCAGTGCCCTACATCAGCCTGTTTCGTCAGTCTGAAATTATTCCTTTCTTCTTTACCTCCAGTTGAAATTTTACTTCTGTTTCAGTATCTATTTAAAATACTCTCTCCTTTTTGATGATTACCCTCACATACACACTCAAGTACACACATTCACTACCTCTCTAGGTAGAAATGGTTGATTCTTGTCTTGAATTCTGCTTGTACTTTTATGTACCAACTCATTATTAATAATATATGTATTTGTGTATGTCCATATGCATATGTATACATGTTATGTGTGTGCAATTTAGTGTTATATAGGTGATGTGTATGGTTAAAGGGATGTATATTGTATGTATGTGTTATAGTAAGCTATGAAGAATCAACTTCTACAAAATTACTACTCCCTTATGATTAGAAATCTGTTTTACACACATTATCAACTGCTGAATACATTTTTGTGCAAAAGTGTATAACATGAATAGCCTGGTAGAAGTAGGATAGGAAGTAGGAAGAGGTAGAAGTTAGTGATATGTAAGTGATGCTGCTTGCTTATAAACAGCAGTCACCAAATTTCCTGTCCAATTAAGGAATGGTAGATGAAATTCTTGGCCAGACATATCTACCTGCACTTATTTTTCATTGTGTCTGGATATCTCTCTGTATGCCTCTTTCTCACTCTTACTCTTTCTGTCTGTCTCTCTCTTTCTGCCCCTGTCTTTCGATCCCTCTACTTCTCTCTCTATCCTTCCTTCTCTTTCTTAGAATAAATTCAATTGATCTTTTTCTGATCAGTCAGACTATTCCAACCATGTCTACCATGGGATACTGATTTTCTGAGTCATGAGCCTTAATTGTAAAGCCTTAAGATTTTTCTGAAATTTCTCAAATGTCAGATTAAATAGAGAATAATTTGGAATGACATTGTTTATGAGACTTTGTTTCCCTCCAACTTTCCTTAAAATTTTCTGCCTTTGGAGTTTGCTGATTATTAAGGAGTTTTTTATATGTATGTGGCCTCTACAGTCTCTGTGCTCTCCAGCCAGTTGCCTGGATGGTTGTCTCAATCACTGATGTGCTTTTTAAAAATGCTATTTGATCTGAGCTCATGTGAAAAAAAAGTTCTAGTTCATGACAGAGGAATACAAATGCATTCATCCAATAGGCAAAAGTACAGTACATTCTGAGTAACATTATGAATTATCCCCACATCTTCAGGCACTGAGAGATTTCTTTGTGCTGATTCCCAGCTCTGCCTGTATTACTTAGGCAGCCCTTACATATTACATAGAATTTGAGTATGAGTTCTGTCCCATGACTACCTCCTGTTATTGCTACCTCTGATTCTTTCCTCCACCACAACGATCATCTATTGCTTAAGCTACCCAGAGCTAACACGTTCTCCTGTGTATGTTGTATTTGTCTTTCTGTGCCTCGCTAGTTCCAATTAACATATTGTCCTCCAGGCGATTTTGTGTTGTCTCAAAGGACAGAATTTTAATGTTTTTTATGGCCAGATAAAATTACATTGGGTAAATATACCACATTTCTTTTACTCTTTCATCAGTTGATGGACACTTAGATTCGGTATCTTGGCTATTGTATATGATGTTGCAATAAACGTTAAGAATTCAGATATTTCTTTATCATACTAATTTCATTTCCTGTGAATATATACCCAGTACTGGGATTGCTGTATCATTAAAGTTCAACTTTTATTTCTTTGAGGGATCGTCATACTTTTTTCCATAATGGCTGCAATAATTTACATTCCCACCAACAGAGTGTAAGGGTTCCCCTTTCTTGTCAAACAGCCTCTCCAACATTTGTTAATATTTGTCTTTTGATAATAGCCATTGCAGGTGAGGTAAGATAATATTTTATAGTGGTTTGTTTGCTTGTTTTGCAACAGGGTCTCATTCTTTCACCCAGGCTGGAATACAGTGGTGCTGTAATACAATTACAGCTTATTGTAGCCCTGACCTCTCTACTCAATCAATTCTTCCACCACATCCTCCCAAGTAGCTACTTACTATTTACTTAATCTCTACCTGTGTGTGCGTGCCTGTGTGTATGTCTCATAATACCTTTCCATAATGTGAGGAACATATTGGGAAGGTCCCTAGAATTACAGTAAAAACATTGAAAAGAAAATAACCCATTTCATAGTCCTAGATATTATCTTTTCTTTTTGCTTTCTCTGACTTTGTAGTTCTTGATTTTCTTGCCTTTTTAGACTAAATCTCGGACTCACTTTCAGAGGCTCCAAATAATGCAAAAATTTCTTCTGAATTTACTAATTTAACCTCTTTTGTTATATTCACCCTCACACTGTAGGCATGCCACCATTCTCTCTATCTGGAATAATCTTTCCCCTGATGTTTCCCTGGTTATGTACTGCTCGTTCTTCAGCTATCACTTAACATATGCCTTTGTGTTGGAAAACCTCTTTGTATCCCATCTGGGTGCAGTCCTGGACTTATATGCTTCCTTATAATTCGCATTATTAACCCCTTTTATTTTTAACAAAATTGAAAAGAATTTTTTATATTTAATAAGGGATTTCTGTATCCACCATTAAGCCATATGCTACCTAAAGACAAGCACCATGTGTCATTAATTCTGACATATCTTGTCACAAGGAAGCACAGTGCTATGATGAGGACATAGTAGATATACAAAAGCATGTGATGAATAACTGCAGTGCCTTATAATCAAATATTTTGAACATGGTATTTCTAATCATTTAAGCGGTATTTAACATCACTGTGCCAATTTGTATGATCATCTTCATATTAGTTAATTTTGCTCATTGTTTTCAAAACACATGTTTATTTTATAGCTTTCACTTTTCAGAATTAACAAAAAGTTTTCTAAAAGATGAACATTTTTGTAACTTAAAAAAAAAGGCATTATCAATTTATTCAAACAGCATTCGAAGGCTCAAGTAAAAGGCAACTTAATTTGATTAATTTTAGATTTAGTTAAGTTGGAAGCTGCCAAATTCTAATATTGTATGTGACTGAATTTTATATTTGTTAGATATTTACAAATTATGCATTGAATGCAAGTTTTCATATTTAACATCTGGTAAGTTTTAGGAAACACATTTTATTACTATATTTCAGAATTTCTTGCTTTAATGCATTTTATTTACTTGAAATAAATAAATAACTGAAATACAGGATGAAGATAATAACGACAAAACTCATTGCTAACATTTAGCATGAGCAGGTACAGGATAAGTGACTGGCATATGTTATCTCATGTAACCCTCACAACTACCCAGAGGGGTAAACACCACTATTCTCATTTAGGCATGAGGAAACTATAGTCATAACCAGGTGCCAGTGCTAAATAAGGAGCTTAACTCAAATGCTTGAGGTCCTGCCATGATACACCACTACTCCATTGCATTAAACACAAAGTTAAACAACATATATCGTTAAAATTTATCTGTGGAGGCAGGAGAAATAAAGCTAAGAATGGGTGGTTTTATTAAATCCCCTTCTTAATGTAATTGAGCAGGATGACATGTTTATAATGAAAATTAATGAAACCTAACATTGACTTTATCCTTCTGTGACTCCTGCAGGTAGCATCCTTCTCTACCACATAGCACAACATTATGGACAACAGCATGAGAACCGTCTTTAATTCTGCCTCCTGTTTCCAGTAACTCCAGTAATAGGAGCCAATGTTAAAGATAATATGTAAATAAATAAAAAATAATTCAGCATTATCCCTAAGTGGGCTAGGAAAGAGCATATATTATTTTAACATACAGCCCAGTAAATCCCTTGCTTGTTTTTGATCTCTGATGCATGACCATTAAAGATACACCTTATTAAGAAATTCTTATGTAACATTTCTAAACATAAATGTCATCTATGATAAAAACTGTCTTTAAAAAACTTCTCTTCAGCTATCTTTGCATAGTTGAGTAGTATAGGATATTTGTTAGACATAGACGGAAAAAAAACCATATTCTTCAGAAACAAAATACTGGTCATATTAAAAGATCAAATTGAGAATTTTTACTTCTCTATAATATTTTATTACTTCTCTAGCTCTTCTGTTTTTCTTCTTTCTGCCACTTTGGGTGAATCAGGTACAAGTTAAGAGTTGAAAACCAGTGCCTTAGGGCATGGGCTTTTAATGTTGCTACATATTAGAATCACCTTAAAATGGTAAATACATGAAAGCTGAAACTCCATCTCTGAACATTTAAGTTATAATTGGGTAGGCCAGAATGTTTACAGTTTGAAAGGTTTCAAGGTGTTTCTCATATGCATACTCTATTGAAAACTACTCTTAAGAGGTAAGATAGTTAAACAAATAAGGTCTATTTTTAAAATCCCATTTTTCTACATACTCTCCCATAGCAAATTTCATGTATTTCCCAAGATACTATTTCTTAATTCTCCCCATATATATTACAAAGAAGTCATTAGTACCCTGATTGTATTTTGTCCTTCTCTTTGGGAAGTGTTTCTGTCAAGTATTATAATTATTTTACTTTATAATGCAGTAATATTTTACATTAAAAATTAACACTTAGAACGTACTGGGTAATGTTCCAACAAAACTTTTCCAATACTGACTCTACAGCACTATTGCTGTCTTCATTTCACAAACAAGGAAATTGAAGCATAGAGAAGGTAAAAATAACTTGACTAAAAATCAGTTAGCTATTAAGCAGCATAGACATGATACAACCCCAGAGCAGCACGGTGCTTGACTAATAATAACAAAATAATGAGTTAATAATCATAATGTGACATGGTAGAAGCCCCATAAAGCTGCACACCTCAACCATACCTCAGCTTTCTGTTGGAACTGCTCTCTGTAACCCAAATGTGACAGGCAAGCTGTCCAAACCCACGCCATCTTGGCCCCCGTGACTTGTAATTTCCACCCTACCCAGACAATGTGCAAACAAATGCTAATCTTGACTTTTGTGAACCGCTTAAGTAACAATCAGAATGTCAAAAGTCCCCTGGCCCTCGGAATGTCTGGAGCCCCTCACCCTCATCTTCGCCCAGGAGGTGATTTACAGAATCTACTAGCACTCCGAATGTCTGAAGCCCCTCACCCCCACCCCTGCTCCCCACCCTCACCCCCGAGGTGGTTTTAGGGGTATAAAAGGTCTTGACACCCTCCTTTCGGGACCACGGGTTGTACAGATGCCAGCCCTCCATGGCCTCTGGCAATAA